>CAEFZX010000742.1:0-34736 GCA_903066825.1 Alfaro cultratus | reverse complement strand
AAAAGCCAGTACTTTTTGACTTTTACTCAAGTAAAAATATTAATGTGGTACTTTTACTTTTACTAGAGTACATTTTTGTCTGTGTACTTGTACTTTTACTTAACTACATTTTTTGAGTACTTTATACAACACTGACGAAAACCAAACTGCTCTTCCTGAATCCGAGGTTCGACTAGTCGATAGTCGAACCTCGGAAAAGCTGATCTGATAGTAAATAAAATACACCCTAATAATTCATACAATTAAAAAGATGTCAGAAAATCATCTAAATATGCGCAAGGATGTTGTTTATGAAAACTGCAATTCGACTTTGGTGACATTTTAGAATAACAAAGGTTGAATAAATAATTTTAGAATTTTTCAAAACCTTTATTCAGCCCCTCGTAAAAACAATGTTTAGAAGCGCAACTTACGTGACGGCGTGGTAATGCGGAAACACCGGTCGGATCTGGCAACCCGGTTAGCAGCTGGATCTCTGGTGCTGCTTCATCCAGTCTCTCTCTGACAGGCAGGCAGCGTGGAAACATGGTGCTCGACTTGGACTTGTTTCGGACCGACAAAGGCGGAGATCCTGAAATCATCCGCGATACTCAGAGGAAAAGGTTTAAGGACGTTACGTTGGTGGATAAACTGGTGGCCGCCGACACGGAGTGGAGAAAATGTAAGTGCGAAAAACACCGGCGCTGTTTGAGTCATGAGAACTACCGTTAGCAATAAGGCTAATGTTAGCAATAAGGCTAGCGTCGCTCCCACAGAGAAGAGCACCTTACAAAAGCCAATTCCATGGGTTTAAATAGATACAACATCATGAGAAGAGTTGAAATGTTCTGCTGTAGCAAAGCAAACAGCTAGAAGCGGATATAAAACAAGTTTCTGTGGGTTATTCAGAAGGACGTTAATGCTAGCTTAGCTAGTGTAATATTAGGACTACAAATTAGCCATATGGTTACCATTTAAAAAGAAATTAAACATTATACACAAAGAGGTTTAATGATCAACTAAATATAGAGAAATGAATCTTTTTTAAATTGGATAAATGTAAAATTACGTTTAATTCTGAGTAAGCTTGACAATGTAGAATCTGATGCAATCCTCTGCAGCATCAGGTCAACCTCACCCTGCAGAGCAGCTACTGACTCTTTCATTGTGGTTCAGCACAACACTGATATTTTTATGCATATTATTAAATCTCAAAATCCCAAATGTAATATTAATTTTGTTTTTACTAAAGTCATGAAAGATTTTATAGATTACAGATTTTTCCACAATGCACTGACTGATGTAACTCTGACAGGCCGCTTCACTGCAGACAACTTGAACAAAGCCAAGAACCTCTGCAGCAAGACCATCGGGGAGAAGATGAAGGTATGGATAATGCACAACTGAATGTGGTTCCTTACTAAAGTATTCATACGCTTTGGGTTTTCCTCAAAGCTTTCCGGGTTAAAACTGCAAACTTTAGTTGATTTCACTGGTAAAACAACACAAAATATTTCAAGTTTTTTGCGATCGCTCATAGGAAAACAGGAGTCGACACTTAGAACTGAAAACACTTTTGGATTAGAGGCAAAACAACGACAGAAAACACTTTTTTCTCTCTTCTGTTTGTAATGTTGAGTTGAGATTTTCAATCATAATTCTGTGTCATTGCAGAAAAAGGAACCAGTAGGGGACGATGAATCTGTACCAGAGGAAGCCCAGAATCTGGAGGACCTAACAGCTGAAACGCTGTCGGTGGGTGTTACGGACACATCTGCGCATGTTCTCCTCTCTTTTTTTGCTCTCTTTCTTACTTTTTTTGACTCTCCTTCTTGGGTCAGGCGCTGACGGTAACACAGATCAAAAAGGTGCGTTTGCTTGTGGACGAGGCGGTGGAGAAAACCGACCGGGAGAGGATGAAGCTGGAGGCGGAGAGGTTCGAGTATCTGAGGGAGATCGGCAACCTCCTGCATCCGTCTGTACCGGTCAGCAATGACGAGGTAGGCAGTGGATGACACCAAATGAATCTAGTAATAATAGTGTTTAAATCTGCAGGTTCATCAGGCTCTCGCATATATGTTCATGATTTAGCATATGATGGTACCAACAAAACAAAGTGGGGAAAAGATGCCTACCCATTTAAAGAAAATGCAGTAAGACATCCTTCAACATGTAGAAACATAATGAGTGGGTCATGGGCTTGATGGACTTGGATGAGCAAGATAAGAAGATTTTCTAAACTGGCTGAAATGATTAATCTAGCTACTAAAAATGGCAAACACTGAGTAGTAATGTATTCACTGAAGAGTTCCCGTACGCATTAAAAGATAGGATTTTTAAGCTTCCAACTTGCTAGGTCGCTGCCCATCAGGCTGAAAGTTTTCTGATTTCAGTCAGAGCATCACTACTATAACCTCACTGATACATTTCGATTGGACAAAATGTAACAGTAGATGGATAGAAACATTACCTGAACTCTTCCGTCAGGATGCAGACAACAAGGTGGAGCGTACCTGGGGCGACTGCAGCGTCCAGAAGAAGTACTCTCACGTTGACCTGGTGGTCATGATCGACGGCTTTGACGGAGAGAGAGGAGCCGTTGTGGCTGGGAGCAGAGGTTACTTTCTAAAGGTGAGCTGCTCTGGATTGCTCTGTTCCTCCTCTACGATAAAAATGTTGCAGCCCCAACTGTGCAGACAGAACTCACCAAGAAGAACATTTCTGAGCGAAGTTTTAATCCTTCAGCTGTACGTTCCGGAAGTGGCTGCTAAGTTTTTGCTCTCCTGCTTTGCTCCCAGGGGCCCCTGGTGTTCCTGGAGCAGGCTCTGATCACCTACGCCTTAAGAATCCTCCACAGCAAGGACTACACCATGCTGTACACGCCGTTCTTCATGAGGAAAGAGGTCATGCAGGAAGTGGCCCAGCTCAGCCAGTTTGACGAGGAGCTTTATAAGGTTTGTAAATCTGTTTGTTTCAGTAGAGACTTCCTGTCCTGCAGGCTGTTCTTAGTGGGGGATTAAAAAACTGTTTCAAATTCAGAAATCAGATAAATGAAACGAAAAATGGATCAGTAGGGAGACGTTTTTCCATTTACAAAAGTAGTCAGTGCACTACAGTTGCAGTGGTGCCCTCTGGTGGCCATAACTAATAACTACATTTTCTACATAAATCAGGAAATTATCAGCGGCTAGTTTTTTAAATAACTGTGATTTTTGTTAGGTTTTAATATCCCTTTCTCAAGATGTCTGCATTCTTAAAAAAAATCTTAAATTGAGGCCTTAAGTCATCATGTAGCACAGATTAAGGCCTTAAAATGCATTTTTGATAGAAAATTAAGCCTATTAAAGTAACCAAAACTGACCAGGTTTTCTCCAAATAGAAAAACAGTTCTATGCTTTTAAGTCTGAGGTCATAAACATCATTAATAGTAACAGAAAACTAACACAATCTGAAGTATAAAGTGTCTTAGATGTTTTTAAAAAAGTAAGTTGACTAATAACATAAGTCATAGGTCTTAAGTTTTGTCTTGGCAGATCTATTTAATCTTGTATGCTCTAAGTATTTTGGCCTGACTTTCTGTCAGGCAAACGTTTGAGACACACTCAGACAGCTTCATTGAGCTTCGAGACTCAAGTCACTTGAGTCTATTGCTAACTAGCTGATATTATGCCATTGCTAGCGAGTTAGCTATCTGATGCCTACGTGCAAATTCATCACCAATTGACTAGACGATATTTGGACATTTCTGTTGTCTTAAATTCCATTCATATTGGTCTTAAAATGATCTTAGAAATTCTTACATTTGAGTTGGTGAAACCTCCAAAATCTCTGCTTTCATTTATGTCCCAATAGCCATGCATGTATTAGAAGTAAAATACATCAAATGTATTTTAAAAAAAACTAAATTCAATAAGCGTATGTTTCTTCGCACTGTCTTTCAGACATGTTATGTTGACAATACTCTTTTTTGTTGTTGGACTATTTTGATTGATTTATGAGTCAGACTTTTCTTCCAACAGCGGGACAAAAGCAACAAATCCTGCAATTTTTTTCCCACGTAATCCGACAGGGAAAGCACAATGCATCTTAAATCTGTTGTAATTGTCGTTGACTTCCTGCCTCCTGTCCCACATTTCTTCCAGGTGATCGGTAAGAGCAGCGAGAAATCAGACGACAGCTCCATCGACGAGAAGTACCTCATCGCCACCTCGGAGCAGCCAATCGCAGCCTTCCTGAGGGAAGAATGGCTGAAGCCTGAGGACCTGCCCATCCGCTACGCCGGCTTCTCCACCTGCTTCAGGCAGGAAGTGGGCTCCCACGGGAGGGACACCCGCGGCATCTTCAGGGTGCACCAGTTCGAAAAGGTCAATGACAGAAATGCAAATCTTTAAGTGTCTGGCGATTGATTCAATTCAGAAACATTTTTTTTTTGCTATTCAAGCCGCCTAGAGATTCTGTTTAAATTATGTGACTGATGAGAGGAAAAGAGAGTGCAAACCAAGCGTGTCCAAAGTGTGCCCTGTGGGCCATTTCTGGCAAGGGGCCAAATTGTGTTTGGCCCCTTGCCACAAGTAGAGAATGGTAAAAAAAAAATTGGCTAATAAAACTGAAACCAATCAAAGACCCCAAAAATTTGGAAATTGACTCTTTCTAAGGCAACAGTCTGAAGGGTTTTTATTCTTTGGATTTCTAATAATATACAGATTTCATTTAAAAAAACAAAACAAAAAACGGCTTATTGTTGAGCAGATAAAACTAAAAGAAAAAATCACAGTAAGCTAACTTTTGCATTTTTCATTTAATGACTTGTGGCCCAGCAGTAATATAAATTTGCTAGTTTTGACCCCCAGGCAAATAAATATAATGTTCATCTAAATCAATTCTATAGAGAGACATCATGTTGCTTTTGCTCCACTGAAATAATCCCTGCAGAAAGACAGCAGGAATTATTCTACTATTCTAGGTAGTCTCAAAATTGCTCTCATATTCCATGTAAGTGAAGTTTGGAACATTTGTCAACTCACCTGCATGAAGCAGGTTCGGGTCATTAAGATGAATCCCAGTCACTGATGCCAGTTTAGTAGCATAACTTATTTTATCACGCTGTGATAACCGGTCGGCGCACTCTGACAGCATGCTAGCTAATGTTAAAAACGGCAAGAAAATGACGGGTAACCATGACAACCAGTGACGATTTAAAGTCCAGCTGACTCTTTTTGCAGTGAAGTTGCATGTGCATCCGCTGTTAAATAAATAATCCCTCTATATGGTTCAACACTGCATCATTTTCCATCAGGTTATGTTTAAAGCTGCCGTATGTAACTTTTATGAAAAATACTTTTTTTAAATTTACATATTTGAAACTGTCACCATGTCATGGCAGTATGAGATGAGATACATAATCTTGACAGAAGTAGGAATTGCGATTCTCTATAGTTGATTTCTTTTTGTTTTTGTCTACATCTCTAGCGAGCAGCGGTGTAAAAGTCATGTTCTACGTCAATGTAGATGCAAACGCCATGTGAAATATTCCCAGTCTGACAGCTCTCAGACTGATTCTGGTGTCTCTGCGTGCAGATAGAGCAGTTCGTCTACGCCTCCCCTCACGACGGAAAGTCATGGGAGATGTTTGACGAGATGATAGGAACAGCAGAGGAGTTCTACCAGTCACTGGGAATTCCTTATCGCATCGTCAACATCGTCTCCGGTAAGGTCTCCAGCGGTGACAGCCTGGAGCTGACGCGTCGGCTTCATGGAGCGTCAACTTCATGGTTGTCGTCCTTGCAGGGGCCCTGAACCACGCAGCCAGCAAGAAACTGGACCTGGAGGCCTGGTTCCCCGGATCGGGGGCCTTCAGAGAGCTGGTCTCCTGCTCCAACTGCACAGACTACCAGGCCAGGCGGCTCCGCATCCGCTATGGACAGACCAAAAAGATGATGGATAAGGTGAGTGCTCAGGTTCAGCACAGTGCACACGGATTGGATTGTTTCACTTAAATGGCCTTTTTTTTTGTTGTTGTTTTCCTTCATGTTTTGTAACAATGTTAAATTACCTAGAACCTTCTGGCTGGCAAAGAAGAGCAATAATGTCTCCTGTTGCAAATATGTTCAACTAGTTTATAAGTAATCTATACAAAACAACTCTGGGTGTCATCGTATTGGAATCTTCCAGGTCGACCAAAGTGCTGAACACTCGTCTTGCTCTTGTGTTCTTGCAGGCAGAGTTTGTGCACATGTTAAATGCGACCATGTGCGCAACGACACGCGTCATGTGCGCCATCCTGGAGAACTACCAGACGGACGAAGGCATCGTCGTTCCAGAGAAGCTCAGGGAGTTCATGCCTCCCGGTAAGACTGGGCATCAACTGGTCACGCAGAACATGCCTCTGTTCTGGACGCAGTCCGTGAGTGACTTCATCTCTTTCTTGTTTTATTGTCCACCTGCCAGGTTTGACAGAAATCATTAAGTTCGTTAAGCCGGCCCCCATCGATCAGGAGATGTCCAAGAAAGCAAAGAAGCAGCAGAATGGAGGCAAGAAAAAGAAAAAGATGGAAGGAGGAGACCAAAACCTCCCCAACGCCATGGAGAGCATGTCTGTCAACGACTCATAGACCCCGTCGGCCTCCACCCACCACCAACCTCACCGCCCCAAACCGATGGAACAGTTTCTCCTGAACTGGGTTAGTTTAGACTAGAAAAGCAGGAAACGGCTGTTTTTAATCGTGTTAAACGTCATTTAAGGGAGGCTTTCCTGTTCCGTCTGTCTCTGCCTAAACTCAGCAGGAGAAACTTCTCACAACCAGTTGGTGCAATCTGATTCACATCCATATTCACTTTATTCAGTTACTTTCTGTGATCGGTTAAATTCAGATGAGCCGATAGTGTCGATTATATTGGGCAGATCTAATCATTTGATATGCAGTTTTAACATGTTTGGCAGATGTCATTAGATCCACTTGGTGTCTGTGTTGGGCTTTCTTTCCTGTCATCTCATCGCAATCATCATCACCGTCGCTGCTTAACGTCAATTATGTCTGATATTGACGTCCCCTGTATGGACTCTGATTTAAAAATAAATGTATATGAATGCATATTGATGAAATGGCACCTTCTGTACACAATAAATGCAGCAGATATGATTCTTTGGTTGCTGATGTTGCCAGAGTGTTATTAGAGGCACTGTTGTCTACAACATCAAAGTTTACTAAAAAAAAAAATTTCTTTAGTAAACTTTCCTTATGACAAGAAAATAGTTATTTTTTGCCTAAATCTTTAGTGAAAATGTGGCTTTGCCATAGAAACACTACTTTTAATTCAGGGACATAGAAATGTTTAATTTGATGCAATTTAACTTAATTGTTGTTATTTGAGGCTGGAGGTTCTTCACTGTATTAATGCATCTTGTGCTCATCAAACAGAAACAGCACTGATGAAAGTGACAGTAAAAATAATTTCACTTGTCATTAATGGTAATGATAGATCTTTCTGTGTTCATGGAGTTCCACAGGGCTCAGTTCTTAGGCCAATACTTTTATAAATCTTTTTGTTCCATGGGATAAATTTCCAATATGATAAGGATATCCAGCTATGTTTATATAACCAGTCTGATGATTCAATTTGCATCCTAACGAACAGAGATGTCAAATTGGCTCTAAAAGCTCGGACAAAAGTACGATATTTCCCACTTCAGAAATGCGCTGAAATACTTCCTCCGAAATGGAAATTAAATGTTGCAACTCCTATCATCTGTTGTGGAAATTTCCCTTTAACAAAGAGTGAGGGAAAATTGTTTCAAGAACCAGAGAGAGAAAATGTTTTATACTAACTTGAGGTGATTTTTGGCTTTTCTGAAAAAAAGTTAATGTGCTAAAAGGGGAGATGAAATACATTTGCTGAATAAGTTTCGACTTGGCAAACTTTCCTATCCACTGCTGGGGTCCAAACCTCCAGTACAGAGGAGTGTCTGCCTGAAGTGAGCAGTGAAAGGTGTTCTATGCTGGGATGGGAGTACTGGATCACCCCCATCCTCTGGTGCGCTGTGCCTTACCACAGACACGAAACTCTGAAACGTTTCTCTCTACATGTTCAAAGGTAAGAGCAAAATCCTTCCAGCTGCACAGCATCCAAAACCAGTGGAAATAATTATCAGAAAAACTTAAAAACAAAAAAATATTTACTAGTTTTAATATATATAATATCACCAAAGAAACTTTAGGAACAGTGTCCCAGATTGATTAAATTAAAAACTGGTTCATGAATTTATTAGTGTTGCTGACTCTGAGGCATCATTTAAATGGTCAGCAAAGCTTCCCAACAGCCTCAGTTATCAGCTGAAGAGCAATAAGGAAGACATGTTTGTTACTCATTAACTCCAGCAGACTTCATACCCTTCGGTCTGGACGGCAACAAGAAACCTGAACACTTCATTAATTCACCAACGGTAAGATTAAATCTTAAGCTTTTCATTTTGTTTGACAAACTTGTACTTATTTTCATGTGTACTTGCTGCTGGTTTCAGGTTTTCAATTGGGAACAAGCCAAAAGATGAGCGACATTTTAGAGGATGAAAGAGATATCTCTTTCACTGTAAAGGTAGTTTTTTTTTTTCTTCTGTGTTTAAAAAAATAAGCACAAAAAGCCTCAGCATTGGTGTATATAATACTGTATAAAACTGAGATAATTTTGAGGAAAAGCTGTTTCTTGAACACCACTTTCTGCTTCTAACCAGTTTCTTGGCCGGGTCGAGGTGGTCCGGCCCTCTGGACAGCAGATCCTGGAGGAAGCTGCTCAGAGTCTGAAGGTCAGGAAATACCGTCACACTGTTTCAGATCGTATCTCCACAAACAGTGTGTCTGAATTGTTAACTTCAATCAATCTTTTTTTAAACTATTGAGCAAATGTTATTTTTTTGTTGTTATTTTTAAAGGCTAATATGCCAGATGTGTTTCAATTTTCAATCCATTTTTGTTTTATTTACTCAACCTGTGAGTTGACATTTTATTTCTTCCTCTTTCAAGACGCCTGACAGATTCAACTCAGAAAAAGCAGCGAAGAAGAGCAAAGTCCTCATCTTCCTGTCCATGAGCGGGATTGACATTTTGGAATACAAAACCAAGGTGTGTGTGAAAGAAGCATTCTGATTGGCCACTCCAATGACAGTACAGCCATGGCCCAAAGTCTGGAAGAGTCACTTTTTATTTTGGTAAAACGCAGAGGCTTCAGTTTGTTAGCTGGAACTTCATATTGATTTTAAACTGCTGTGCAAGGCAAAGATGCTAATTACGGTAGCTTAATGTTGGAATCATATTCCACTGTATTTTTGATCAGCTTACCTTATTTCAGTTTGCTAGTACATCTCTGAAAAAAAAAATAGAACATTGTGTAAAGTGCAGTAAATCTTACTATTAATCTCACAAAGTGAAATGGTCATTCATATAGAGATTCATAACGCGTTGGGTGAAATATTTCAAGCTATTATTATCAATTTTAGTGATTATTGCTTTCAGTTAAAAAAAATAAAACAATCATTGTCTCCTAAAATTGGAATATCACATTAGACCAATAAAAAACTAGCTATTTGCTGGACCCTATTGGCCCTATGGAGAAGTTTTGTCTGATTTAACTTTAGACAGTTGTGGTGGAAAAAAAATAGCTCTGCATCTTTTAATTCAGTGTATGTAAACTTCTGGTTTCAACTGTACATTTAGTGCCTTAGTTGAAATGTTCTCCTCATGTTTGCTGCCCTCAGTTCCTCCTGTACTCCTGCCCTCTCCCCACCGTCTCCTTCTGCGCCGTCCTGCGCGACTCACCCAAAGTCTTTGGCTTTATAGCGCAGCATCCTGCGGCTGACATGTACCACTGCTATCTGTTCCAGAGCCAGAAGCTTGTGAGTATTCCCTCCGTAGTAAACAGAAAAGAACAAGTTAGACAACCTTGGTGGGGATAGAGGGATTTTTTGTGTGTGTTTATTCTTCCAAATGGAATTATTTTCAAACCTTTTCAGGCTCCTGTCCTGGTGTCGGCCATCGGCGATGCTTTTCGAGCTTCAAGAAAGGAGCAGAACGTCAGAGGGGGGAGAGACCTGGTAGTGGAGGCTCTCAGACACAAGGTCAAGCCAAACTGAACCTTTTGCCTGGGCAAAATTACAGTTCAGAACAGTTCAGAACCACTCGCTGCAAAATTCAATGTTTAATATGATTCTGACTGTTGTGTCAATGCTGTAAGCATTTAGCTTTTACATGGGTTTTTCTCATACTGCATGGAGTTTGTTACTGTAGTTCAACATAGCCTACATGCTATCATCAATATGATAGCTAGTTTTAGCTTTTACAAGGGTGTACAGTATATTGAATGAAGTATGTTACCTTAGGCTATCACATGATAGCTACCTTTAACTGTTTAGCTCATTTCAGCTGTTTAGCTCATTATAAGCTGAAATGAGCTGTGACTTCACAGTTTGTCTTTGTAAGCAGTGTTTCTAATACTCCTTAGCTGGGATTTTTACATTGACTGAAAGGTTTCACTCCTTTTCAATAGTTGTTCTATGCATGTCTTGGAGATTTATGCTTTTTTTTCCTTCTGCTTCTGCCTATTTCTTTCATTTATGCTAGTCTTCTGCAGCTGACTTCAGACGCTTCTGCAATTTTCACCAAAAACATTCAGCTTACAGAATTCACACTGGATATGCATTTGTGTTCAAGTTTGCACCTTTGTTTCTTTCTTAGAATAAAGTGCTGCAGAGAGAAAACGACGAGCTGAGAAGGAAGCTTGGAGGACATATCTATGAGGCCATGTCATAGTGTTTGGACACACGGATGAAATTAAGGGACAGTTTCATAAAAATGTATACAGTAGACGCAAATGTGGGTGTGATTGTGGTGGTGCATAAAAAATATATGCAAATACACATACAGATAAATATACAGAGAACATAACATGACAGATGAGTTAAATTAAATTTTATTTGGAAATAAAATAAGTTTAGCCTTTGATTTGAAATGAATGTCCAGTTATAAAAAAAAAAAGGATTATGATCATGACAAAAGGCTATAATTAAAGACACACAAGCTGGGTCGTTTCACGCTGTTGTGTTTTCTGCAAACTGCAAGTCAGTTTAAGTAATGCTCATGTAAGAAATAGATTATACCAGACAAAGCAGACACCAAACATTGAACATCACCACAAATGCTCCATCCCCATTGTGCAGCATGCTGGTTGGCAGCATCATGCTGTGGGGATCTTTCTCAGCAGCAGGCCCTGGAAAGCTTGTAAAGACAGAAGGTGAAAATAAACCACAACTTCAGAGAATATTTCTAAGTCCTGAATCATCCGGCTAAAGCTACACAGAGATGGTTTGAAAACAAACACAATGGATGTTCTAGAATGGCCTAGTAAAAGCTCAGACTTCAATCCCAAAGAGAATTTGTGGCCGATCCCCACACAACCTGACTTTGACTCACTTTCACATGAAGAGGTTTGTTTTGCATTTTATTTGTTAAAAAGCTAATTTTGTTGATGATGATTGATTTTTTTTAAAACAATAAAAGCATCCCAGGGGATGAATACTTTTCATAGAAATTACATACGTTTTGACATGCCACATGTAAAAAAATCTTAAATTAAAACAGATGGGTTTTTTTCCAAACTGAGACTCCTCTTACGTTTATTTATGATTTTCTGGTGAAGCCTGTCTCATTTTCTACCCAGGGTTTTGTTATAAGCCTGGCAGGGCCGGTACAAGGTTGTATGAGGCCTGGAGCGTACAACCCTAAATCCCCAAGTCAACTATGGGCCCCTCTTCATTGAAAGAACATCAGTACCACTAACAGCATTTCAACATGGATTTAATGAATTCTGGGAGAAAGGAATAGTTTAACTGGCCAACCTAAAATGCAATCAGTGAATAATTGTATTTTACTGAGATAAATTTGTGAACAAACAGAGCTCAAACTCTCTTTGATCTTTGAGTTTAATCTAGGAAGATTAAACTCAAAGATTTAATCTTCCTAGATTAAAGCTTTGACAATCTAATTATAGTTGGATTGTTTTGTTTTGGCAACAAAACAATCCAACTATAATGATTGTTCTTTAAACTGGCCAGTTCCTTAAAATTTTACATTTAAATGTTAATTTAAAAATATTTCATTTATGTATGCTGAAACCATTAAGTTAGATTTAGCAGCATTGATATTCACAATAAATAAATGTTACATTTATATGTCTGTGTTAAAATATTACCATTTATGGGGCCCCTGAAGGACTGGGGGCCTTATGGAGCTGCTGACTTAATTTGGATTAAACAGAAGTGCAAAGAATTGATATTCATTATAATTGTATTTTTTGGATTTGTTGTTTTAAGACTCGATAGTTGTGGATTTAAATAGCGTTTCACTAGCAATGTTTTCCCATAACATACAACTACCCAGTAATATTTTACAGTTCCTGTCAACTTAACATCTTTTAATACAAAAACTCAGCTGACCGCAGGTGGACCGCCTCGACACCCTGACCACCGGGCTTAGCGAGTTTTCTGGGGGAAACTCTGTTATCAGAATCAACATTCTTGGCCTGCCAGGGGTATGAATAATTTTGGACGTAGCTGTGTTTTACTGATCCATGTTGACAGATCAGTAAAATACAACTAGCATCCTAACAGAAGTAAAAACAACCTCATTCAGTTGCTAGAGCAAATATTTTGGAAACTACAAATAATGTATTTCACAGGACAATATGTTTTTCCTTTTCATTTTCTGTTTCAAATTTGACATATTCACCGTGAATGGCAAAACTAAACACTAGAAGGCCGTAGTGTAGGGTGACCAAACGTCCGTATTTCCCGGGACATGTCCGTATTTCACGTCCTGTCCCGGGCGTCCCGGGTTTTTTTNGGTTTTTTTTAGAAAGTGAGGAAATGTCCTGTTTTTTAAATTACCTTCATTGGACCATTAAATTTACAGGCACTAGGCTAGGGCACTGCGCACGGCGCTGCGTGTGACGTAATCCCTGAGCCGAGTCAGTGCGGGCAGGACTGAAGTTAGATAACGTGGCTCCAAAATGAAAATATGGCCACCCTACCGTAGTGAGCATCCCAATTATCAACAAAATGTTCCCTTAAAGTGCTGAATACCATTGTTGTGTAGTCTACATATATAACAGCAATAAAGGATGTCTCAAAATAAAAATAAAAAACAATTTTACATATATATCATTTCACATTGAACTAGTTATAACTTTTATGAACAAAACGCGTTAGGCAACTCTTCACATAAGTGCCCTAAACGCATCACTGTAATAGAAAATACCACAGTACGGCAGGAACCTGAATGCAACATGACAGTATCTCAAACAGAAGTTACGAATGGAGCAGGATGAGGAGCGGCACACAGAAAATACGGCTGTGTGAGGGTAGCTTTCCACTGAAATGTTATCGTTAATTGTTAAACAAAGTTAACTAAACTTGTTTTACAGACATTTAAAATCAGAGTTTGAAAATTTACGGGGCACCATTACTTTCTAAACAGCTGAAGCACGTCACGCTAGAACATAGTGACTCTGGATAAACGAGGTTCCTCTCTGAATACCAGCTGCTCCGCTTCCCCCGGTACACGGGGCTAACTTTCGGGGACAGAATGGCTCATTTCCACCTGCCTGGAAGCGGCCTGTAGTCTGGGAAGAGAACTCCGCTCTGCGCCTCTCCCACCTCAGTCATGGGGACGCGCTGGTCTCGGAGCGGCAGCAACCTGCCGCTTCTCCCGGAGACAAAGCCCGAGGGCCGGCTAGCAGGACACAGAGAGCCCGACAACGACTCTCTGGACGGGCTTGACAGGCGAGAGGATATCGCTCAGTTTCCGTACGTGGAGTTCACCGGCAGGGACAGCATAACCTGTCCGACATGTCAGGGCACCGGGAGAATCCCTTCAGGTGAGGAGGAGCCGATAAGAGATATTACATTTTAGACGTTTTTTTTTTTTTTTCCATACACGGAGACCTTTTTATTTTATTTTATTTGACGTGCTTAGCTTTTTTCCCCCCTCCATAATTGTCTCTCTATGTAGTTTAACTTGTTTCTTTTTATCTTAATAGAACAAGTGAACGAGCTGGTGGCTCTGATCCCCTACAGCGACCAGAGGCTGCAGCCGCAAAGGACGTGAGTCACCACGACTTTAAATCTATTTACTGTATTTCATTTTCATTTAATTCCCTTAACATTATTTACACTGAAGAGAGATGCATAAACAAGAAAACACTGCTCTGATTACTGACTAGTGTCCAGTATTCCTCCTCGCTATAATTGAAAAGGTTTTACTCAATATTGGTTTTTTTTAAAAGAATAAGACAAAAATAGCCTACTTATGCAAAATTAGATAAAGAAAAAAACAAAGGAAAGCATAATTCAGTGGATTATGACGTTAAAAGGCATATATATATTATGCAATTACATTTGTTTACCTTGTTTAAACAATTCTGAAGAATTTTTAGTAATGAAAGATTAAAAAAAAAATTTTTTTAAATAATTGTATCTGCAACACATGTAATGTTGATTGAGAACAATGCAAATCCAGTTTATTATCAGAGTCATCCATATTTGTGGGATTTGAAAGCAGGTTGTGTGTGTGTGTGTGTGTGTGTGTGTGTGTGTGTGTGTGTGTGTGTGTGTGTGTGTGTGTGTGTGTGTGTGTGTAGGAAGCTGTACGTTGTCCTGTCGGTGGTGGTCTGTCTCCTGGCCTCCATGCTGGTCGCCTTCTTCCTCTTCCCCCGCTCGGTGGTGGTGGTGGACGCCGGGATCCGCTCAGTGACTGTACACTTCGATCACACCAACAAGAAAGTCCTGATGAACATGACGGTAGGCTTCTTCTCATTCCCACAGTAATATCACCTGGACATATAGATCCTGAAAAATTACTATAAATTAGGCTTCTCAATCTCTAAATAGTATAATTACCACATTTTGCAATAAGCAAAGTAGTTGGCAGCTCTGACCAATCGGTGTTCTCCTTTGCTGTTATAGTTATGTTCCCCATCTGTTCTTTGTTGATAATGTGAGAAAAAAAGTCTGTTGTCATTATGATTGCAACATGTTCTGATCTGAGGATATATTTGCTACTTCTTGTTTATCTAAAGAAAAAAAACAACAAAAAAAGGTTCCTGTCAAGAGTTGCAACGATCAGAATTATGTGGCAGATGTTTTCATGAACTTTGACCTGCTGGTTCTGCCTTAGACGCATTAAAATTTCTTTTAAAAAAAGTTAAATATAGAAAGGGCATTCCTACCTCTTCAAGGTATAAAACGTAGTTTTAATCGGCCAGTCTGTCTTTTTATGCTTTTGGCAGATTTCAGATATCCTGTAATTTGAAAAAAAGGATCACACAACAAAAATACTAAAGCAAAATTATTACAGAGGAGTTTAGCCAATATATGTAATGCTTTTCTAGGATTGCTAAGAAAAGAAGCCTATTCCTAGAGAATGGTATGGCGCACTCTATTTGAAAGTTGGATTTTTCCAAATTCCCAACAAGAAAACTTGAATATGGCAGCAGCCATATTGACCTGGCTGCTGCAGGTCTAATTGACTTGTCAGTCCTTTTACAATTTGTGGCTAAAAGAATCCAGCCAGTTGAAGTTCTGTACAACCATCTCTGATCATAGTCGTTTGGTGTCTGAATGCTTAAAATGGAGAAAAATGTGTTATATTAACTTCGATTGGTTGTAGCAGCAAAAACCTCAGCAGTTGCTAAAACAATCTAGATTTCTAATTGGACAAAGAAACATATTTTCCAGATTTGCGCTATGACATCTGCAAAAAAGTCAGAACATAAAATGGATCTGTCAAAATTCAGAAACTGCATTCCTGATAGAACTTGGCTGACCCAGTGGACTTGGGGTGGATTCACACCAAGCCTGTTTAGTCCGCTTTAATCAAGTTTGTTTTCTTAAAAAGTCTTATTTTTTTGGGGAGATGTGAAGGCGCAATCACACTCTGATGCAGACCAGAAAGGTGAACCCAGGTCTCCCCTCGGTTGAAGTGAACTCTGCTTCGGTTTGATTACATTATGTGATCACCAAGGAGGCCGGAGACTGATCCAACAGCAGGACTATAGTGCAGGGCATTCTGGGTAAATACAACCAAAACAAATGTATTTACCGAGCAGGAGAAATGACTCATGGTCTTTTACCAACAACAAATGAGAAATCCAACAACTGCTAAAATCTGACTCCAGGTTTGTATGAACTGTGAACTGTGTGAAAAAAAACTGTGTAAACTGGGCTATAAAAATACCAATTTATCTATTCCATTTTATACATTCAAAATTGCCAAATCCAGTTTATAAATTCCAACTTACAAATTCTAATTTAAAAATTTCAATTTACAAATTCCAATTTGTATCATATTTCTTAAAATCAAAATTTCCAATTCCAGTTAATAATTCAAATTTACAAATTCCAATTGTTACTTTCCATCAAGAGGAAACATATCGAGTGTTCCTGAATTTAGCTAACTATTTTCCTCTAGTAAGTCCTTTCTCACTTGACCTAGTCGTGGTTTAAAATGGTCCAATTACAGATTGGAAACAAGTCTGTCTCCAATTATAATATTAGCTTCTCCTGACATTATTTTAGTTTATTTTTCCAGCCGTACGGATTGTTTTTCCTTTCCAGAGCACGCTGAACTTCAGCAACCCAAACTTCTTCACCGTCCTGGTGCAGAGCGTGAGCTGCCAGGTCCTCTACATGAAGACGGTGGTGGGGACTCGGCAGCTGGACAACCCCACCACCATCCAGCCGCTCAGCCACAGCCAGGTGTGGAAAACAAGCGCCCTTCTCTCACACAAAGCACATTCTAGGTTTGAAATTATCAAAGGCTTTGCTTAATTTAACTTAGCACTGATTCACAAAAAACTTTGCCTAAATAAAAAACATGGATTTATATACAGAAACGTGCGTTCACTTCAGTCCAGTCATAACAGAAGTCGGTACCCACCACACCGACGGTGTGTTGGATGAAAACAAAAAGCTTTATCAGAATACGCTGCAGGTCTGGCTGCCAAATGATCCGACTGGTCAGGATTTATGTAACTCAACAAAGAACACAAACTCCTTACATCAGCAGTGAGTCACAGTGTTCGCATATCTATCCCTTCATGTTCCCATATCAGCATAAACACACAAACATGCACACACACAGTCTCTCTGTATTAAGCACTAAACCATCAGCTGAAAACAAAATATTCCAAAAAATACTCAGCATTTGCTATTTTCTTCTTGAGTCTCATTGGTCAGTTGCTAAAACAGGAAGCTGGTTTGTCTTTCTTGATTTTTATCAGTTAACATTTCTGCACAATTATTAGAAACGGTATTGCGACATGTGTGCAAGACAAAGAGGTCTACACTTCAAAGTTCTTGCTCTAGAGGTTAAAAATCAGTTGCGTCTTTTGGTAACTATATTTAAACAAAAATAAAATAAAGCTGGATGCCAACCCCACACTGTAACCCTGGAAGAAATGTCGTTATGTAAGTTACAGTGGCTCGCCACCACTTGCATGAAGTCGCCCAGACATCGTCTCGCTGTTTTCTTTTTCAGGAGGTTTTGGAAAGCAATAAGGATAAAGCTTGAAAAGTGATCATGTACAGACATGGCTGAAAGATTAGACACAAACCTCATGTTTCCTGATTTGGGAAATTCTTTTGTGTGTGTGTTTTTTGTTTTTTTTTCTACTTGATGTTAATCAAATTTTTGAAAACGAGACAAACGTAAAACACATCTCAGAACTGAATCTCAAAGTGTCCTGAATTTGTATTTGAAGAGGTGCTGAATTTTAACAGCCTATTAAATGGAATGACTGTCTGGTGAGATACAAGTGGAGAGAAACAAACTTTAAGCTTCAAATTGCACCCATGGTGTCAAAATGTGCAGATTTGGGTCATTTAAAAAGCTCAACAAAATTTTTATCAACCAACATCAGTCTAAAATATTGTATGCTTCTGGGGGGTTTTGCATGGATTTTGGCACAGGTACTTCACAGTAGTTTTCTGAAGAACATTTAACACTGGAACTGAAAACATTTTAAATATCCAAAATGAAACAACTAAAACTACAGTTAATTCAGCTTTGATAGGGAAAAGAGGCAAAAGTGTTAAGTAGTGCAAACTTATTACTTCAGTCTTTAGTGATGATTTTTGTCCACATGGAAATGACCAATCTCATTTTAACACATCGTGCGATTAATTGATTTAGTTTCTTACTACGGCAGGCCTCAGATCATAAAGTGCACTTTTTATGCAGAAATGGTTGTTGTTTTTTTACATTTGTGTAAATAAGTCTTATTTTATTTTTTAGACCCATGACATTTTCACTAGAGTTACTTTGATACCAGAGCAATTCAAGTAAACATAATTTTTCCTGAGTTACATTAAGTTAATTTAGGGCATGTAATTTTTGAGCAAAACCCTCAAAAGAGGTCAAAGGTTTAAAAGGCTGGAAACAGATTGTTTTTTGTTTTTTGTCTTTTTTTACTGATGCCTCAACTTTTTCACAGGTGAACTACACGGTCAGTGTGGAGATCGGCAGCAATGCACCTTATGTCTAGTAAGTGGCGCCCAAACTGTGTTTATACAACTTGTACTGAAAATTGACTCAAATGTGACATTTTTCTCTCTTTTATGTCTTGCAGTGCCTTCTGCACAATGCCCAGAATCAAGGTCCACAACATTGTCATATTTATGCAGTAAGTTGTACTTGGTGTGGTAATAGCACTAGTGCATTGATTTGTATTTATTAATTAATTTAATTTTTTTAGTAAAATCTGCTTTAAAAATTGACACTATTCACTGGGTTGGTGTTTTATAAATGTTAATCTCTTTCGGATGTTAAAGTGAAGTCTGTCATAGGATTAGTTTTGACCTTTCATCTGACCTGGTGCGTTACTTTTCTTCAGCTCTATAATGATTAGCACTGATAATGATGTCAGGGTTAACTATCAGAGTTAACTGTTGTGTCGCTCAGTCTTATCTTTCTACTAATCCTGATGTGTCAATAAGATTTACACACAAATCTTATTGACACAGCCTATTAAATGGAATTTAACCAGTAGAATCAGGCCAGCTGATAAATAGATCAGGATTTCAATGAAGTACTTAAATTTGTGATTCAAATTAGAATTTAAATAAAATACATGGTATTATCATTCAAACCCTTCACAAGACCAACCATTATCTACACCCGTGATAATAGTTATTATCTACACCTGTGGTGCTTAAAGTGGGTCCTGGAGGGCCTGTATCCTGCATGTTTCAGTTCTCTTCCTCTAATGACGGCTCATTAGAGGCCTAAGAAGAACATTGACATGCTGAGAAGGTTGTTACTGCCACCAGGGAGAGAACTAGAACATGCAGGATGCCGGCCCTCCAGGACCCACTTTGGGCACCACTGAGCTACATCACCATAACAGTGTATTCAAAGCCTGGCGGGCCACCAGGCTTTACTTGCGCCCCATCAGGTTAAGCATTGTTTATTTATTTATTTTTTTTAGGTCTTTTTAATGTTTGCCTTTTTTAATACATTGCAGTTGGTGCTTGGGTATTATTAAAAATGTAGCAGTTTAAGCAAACTCAGTCAGAAGTTGTCGATGGTCAATACAAAAATATTAAAGGACAATAAGATAAAGTCATGTAAGTTATTTTTAGGAATGTATTTTTCTTTTCAAACAGACCTAATTTAAGAGGGAAAAAGTCTTAATCGTTCCCTGCTGTTTTAGTCAGCAGCGGGTGTCATATTTATTTATTTTTTCTTTTTAAACCTCTATGATGATTCTGCAGCTGCATCTTGTTGCATGTTACAGTAACCATGGAGACCTGTGTTGAAATATCTTGTGGCCACATCCTGCTCTTGACAGAGTTATTGAAAAGCTTGCCTCTGTTTTCAGAACCTCGGTGAAAACGTCGTACATGGTACGAACGTCCCAGAACAGCCTGGAGGATTACCGCTACATAGACTGTGGCTCCAACACCACCCACCCCCAGACTCACCAGTAGCACAACCACGCCCCCTTCAGGAAGGAAGCAACAAAATAGATTTTTTTGATTAGAAATCTGCTACAAAAATCCAAAAACAAAACAACCTTCAAACAAAGTGTTCTGGTTGCTGAGCGTTGCCAAGTTGAACATTAATTTTTGATGAAGTGAGTTGATTTTCTGGCCTTTTTCAGGAATATTTATTTTTCTCTTTCTACATTTTCACATAAATATCTATAAGTGCAGGAAGGGGATTTGTTTGTCTACAGACACGGTGGCTCACATGTTGCTGACAACGGAGTGAATAACTCACTGATTCACTACCAGACAGCATTCTCTATTAAAAGTCACACAAAGCTCTTTATGTTGTGGGGAAAATGGCCGACATTCTCAGACAAAAACTTGAACTGTTTCTACTGATGTGAACTTCTTCCACTTCACATCGTTCTAACTTCTCTTTTCAGGAAGGAAATACAAAAAAAAGAAGCAGGAGTAATTGTTGTTTCTGCTTTTGGTACCATGCAGTAATGCTGTTTTTGCATTTGTTGTTCTTTCTTTCATGTAAATGTGTTTAAAAGGCATTGAAATTCTTACTGGATTTTTTCTTTTTTTAATTATTACTTTGATTTCAGTAAGTCTTTGCACATCAATTTTATTGACTCAAAGAGATGATTTTCACATCAAATGTAAAAGTATTAAACCTTTTTTTTTAAAGGGCCATTTGTCTATTTCTAAATTCTGGGAAATTTACTAAGGGACAAAATATCATCTTTGGGTTACAATGTAAAAAGATTAAAGGGGATTGTGAATAAATAAGATAAATAATTGTCTTGAATTTTTTTAGACATATAATTTTATTTCCTCTTGCATGCTGGAGCACCACTTAAGGTGGTAAAGTAAAAACATTGGAAATCTGGTTGGGATGCTACCTTGATCTTAAGCCCGCTTAAGAATCTGTTAGTTTTCCAAACCAACGACAGGTGATGAATGGCTCATCATCAGGCAGCATTTGTAATGTTTTTTTCTCCAGTCTGAAGAAATTACAAAATTTAAGACGATAAAGATCAACATCGGAAAAGCAGACCACTCAAATAAATGACTTATTTCTTAGTAGAAGTATTTAAAATGTTAGTGTATCCATAACACTTGATAAACTTAAGCTGAAGATAAATTGCACCAATCAAGCTGGGAGCAGTGGGGAGCGCGGCTCCTTTAAGAGCTGCTCAGATTGTGTCTGAGTGTGAGACCAGCGAACACATCTGCACGTGAGGGCAGCGCTGGAAACACATTGACATAAAGACTTTTTACTTAAACGGCCTTTTTAAAGTGACAGGAAATACCACTATTACTCTTAAAACTAACAGCTGTTATGGGACTGAAGAAATATGTTTATTCGTGTCATAACTATGAAAGAAGTGTGAACCATCAGAGTTATTGTGAGCAGCAAACACACGGAGTTAAAAGAAGTCCAAGCTGTTATGGGTCTTGTTGAAATCATTTCTGCTGCAGTATCGTTTAGGGGCTGTAATTGTAGTCTAAGGCTGTTTTTCAACCCTGGTTCTCAAGGCTCACTGCCCTGCAAGTTTTACGCATTGCCTTGCTTCAACACCCCATTCAGATCATTGCAATTCAGCAAAACCCTGTTAATCAGCCATCAGTTGAGATCATGTGTGCTGAAGCAGGGGAATGAGTGTCCAGGTCAGTGTGGCTTCAGAACTAGGGTTGGGAAAAACCGGCCTAAGGAACACTGCCCTGGATCTTAGATGTCTCTCTGCTTCAAAACAGGATTTCAATTAATGGCTTAGCTTTTGCTCAACTTCAATAATCTGAATCAGGTGTGTTTAAAGCGCGGGAACATTTAAATTGAAAACCAAGTTTGGGAAACATCGATCTAAGGGACAAAGCAGGTCCAGGTTAATGCAAGGTATTAACTGCCCTGGAGATGGGCAGCAGCACCTCTCACAACCCCAGTAGGGATAAGCGTGTATGATAATGGATGGATGGAGAAAACGTAGCTGCTAAGCTAACAGAAGCATATATTAGTTTTCATCTTTTTTTCACAGGTTCAAATGTGGGAATGAAGTTTAAAAGTTTGTGGCCCTGTATTAGTTTTGAGAACACATGGCTTTTTAAACTCAGTTTTGTCAGATCTAGAAATTTTAACAAAAACTGATTCAAGAAAAATGTATGTGGGAAGAAAATATGGACAATCTGAAAAATGTTTCATTTAAACAAGCAAAGTAACAAATTTAAGGGTGGAAAAATAAAGGAAAGTGTTCATCATAATAGTGTTATTAATCCATTCATATTAAGTCTAAATCTTAAAGACACACATTATGGCACATCTGGCATTCCATATACAATGTAAAAAAACAATTGCTGCATTCAAAATGTTTTCTGATCACACGCTTGGCACAATTGCATTGTTGTGGATCAGGCGGTTCCATTGAAACACCATTAGGTGTAAGATATCAATTCAAAATGTTCAATTGCAAGTGAAATTGTGTCATTGGTATGAAAGTCCAGTCAAGTCTAAAGTCATTAAATTTGAAACTTCAGGCTTACTCTATTTTGAGCTACATCACTGGAGTCCACACTTCTGCCTACCAAGTACATAGTGCAGAACTTCAACACCTATTATTCAGCAGGTGTTGAAGGTGCGGTTGCCCGGGGCGACCACACCCCGACACCAAACGGTAACCAAGGAAGACTTGTCAAGATAGAATTCCCTTTCACCGGTTTCTCATTTCGTCACTACACATCTGCAAATTCCAAAGCGTATTATATGACTGAACAATGTAAAATGCTTTTCAGATGTTTTTTGTTTCAAAGTCTTTTCTATCACTTCACAATTATGTGCTACTTTCTGTTGATCTATCAGACAAATGCTAATAAAATCCTCTGAAGTTTGATAGAAGGTGAAAAAGCAGTTTATTTTATTACAGAGGATACAAAGTAGTTTATTACCAGGGGAAATTCCTGAGACTAAATTGAATGTTAAAATTATCCAACTAATGACTCACTTTCCAAGAAATGACAAGTTTTTCACTTTAATTCTTTATTGACTTGCATACAAAATAGGCTCCCATCTTTCCAAAAGAACAAACTTTCCTTTTTTCTTCTTCTTACACCTGCCCCATAGCTGCATGTGAAAATATATTACTACATGATAACATCATAACCACAATATATTATTGTTGTAATACAAGTAGTGTTTTTTTCTACCAACTAAGACAACACTAAATGAATGCATAATAAAAAATACAAGAAGGAATAAGTACAAAAATATAGCTTGATAAAAAGCTTATTAATACAAGACATCTTTTGTCTTTTGGCCACTGGCTTACTCGTGTGTGTGTGTGTGTGTGCGCGCGCGTGTTTTGAAAACTCTATTGGTGTCATTTCTGTTTTCATTTTGTTCAAACAATAGCTACAAACATTTTCCCACCAGGCAGCACTCTAGAAGAGTCCGTTTTACAGTTTAGCTTCACTCCTGATTCACATGCATGACTTTGGGAAAAACCAGACTTGACTAAACCTTTTATCGGACGAGTTTAACCTCCTCACCCCACGTTCACCTTCAGCACGATCACAAGATAAACAAACAAAAAAGAAAAAAACCCTCACGTTCGGGTTTGCCTTCCCTGGCTCGCTCTGCGTGAACGGACAAATGTGAGTTTAACTCAAACATGATTGTCGGTTCTGATTCTAAATGTGGTAAATGCAGGCGAAAGGTGCTGATGTGGATGTGGTTTACGTCTTTACATACAGGAAGTTAATTACATCACTTTGGTTACTCTTAGACAGAAAAATAAGAATTTTTTTTAGACTGGTACAAAATATACAAATCTGCGTCATTGAAGGCAGTTATGTTTCTAATGTTCAAACCTCACAAGAGCTGTTTGTTCATTTCTGTCTGTGTTGAAGGCAACTGTATGGCACATCGCGTTGTCATTTAATCAGGGTGTTTATCAAAAGGCAAGATTGGTTCATCAGTCATACAAAACATAAAAGTACTTCCCCACTGATGGGTGACAGCTTCATAAGTAATATTATGTTATCTCACAGTTTATGTTTTATCAGGACAGATTGGGTAATGTTAACACATTACACAGAAATGATATTAAGCTCAATAAATGAATTGGGGCTGTACATTGTCCATTGACCTGGAGAAGAATATCCATCCCTGTCCATAAAAACCAATCAGGCAGCAGAATTTGGAATGATAGTGAACACAATCACAAGTTTGGCTGAAATGATTATTCAGAATAATCATGATGAATCCTTATTGAAGTAATCAACTAAGTTAGTAATTGATTGTTAAAAGAACAATACATTCAGAGCAGTGATTAAACCAAAACTGTCCTAAAATGCAAAAAACAATTTTGTCTGTCAAATTCACAAAATGAATGCCATAGTAAGCATTTTCAGGCCATAAAGTGTTTTCTTTTTTTAAAGAAATGAATTGCAATACTTATTTGCATCTTTTAATATATTTGTAACATATAAAAAGGCTTAAGTAGTAAAGTGAAAAATTTGTAGCCTTACAAATTTATTGATTAATCGTTGGAGTAATCGATAAAATAATCCCTTACTAAAATAATTGTTAGCTGCAGGCTTAATGATAGCACTAACATATGTAATATTATCTTGCATCAAATACATGACATTGATTTTTAATCACATATCTGGTAGGGACTTTTTATTGACATTCGCTTTGGGGGACTGAAAAATCCCGATCAGGACAATCCCGTTACCATAGTTACATTTAACAAATCACTTTTATTTACTGACAATAAATGCAAAGGAGCACAGTGGAGTTATTGAATCAAGGGGAAAGAACAGACAATGGGTAATAAAACTTTTACCTGAAAAATAGTTTCAGCTGATGCAATAGAAACATAAAAAAAAGAAAAATAGATGAGATATCTGATTTATATTTAAAATAAACCTTTTTTTTTCTTCCTCCAGCCAATAGTTGGCACATCACAGGTCATTCCATCTTCAGTAGATCCACACAGATGGAGATGATCAGATTTTGATTCAAAATGACAAGGAAATCTAAAGTAGGTCATTTAATCCTCCATCTTGCCTCTTGGTAACAGCCCCTGATGGACCTGATGCTCCACTCTGTCAAGAAGCCTCCTCATTCCGGGAGGAGTTGTGATCGGAAAAACGAACAAATACTGAACGGTCTGCCGGTTTGATCGACGGACTTTGGGTTTCTTCATCTGCGCTGCGCTAGCATGACCTTGTTGATGAAGTTGACGATGGCAGAAGCGGGCTGCTCGGGGTCCAGCTCCGCGAAGAGGTGGCACACGTTCTCCGCTGTGCTGCCTGGTTTCCTGGCAACAAAACCAAACACCCTGCAGGGGAAACGAAACAGGAAGTGTGGGGGGGGAAAAAAGATTTAATTTTGAAGAGGCAAATATTTTGTCTAATGATTAGGAGGAGCTTAAGGACCTGCTGAGTCAGCTCTATGTAAAACTAGCTACATTTCCATTGACAATATAACTGCCCAATTTGACATTTTTGAAACAAATTTGCTTAATGGACACTAATCTGAGCCCAATTTCGAAAAAATTGTTTTGGCACTAGAATGAGGTGGTTTGTGTTATAGAATTTGTTTTCTTTACCAAAATTGCATTGGAAACACTTTTCACACTGGATGTTCCCACTGGAGCAAACCATGAAGCAGCAGATGACAGGAAGTGGTGGGAGGGTGATGGCGCAGCTTGTTTTTTTAATGACTTGTCACATGATCAAACTTATTCACTTGTGATTTTTAATTCTGTTTCGTAGTTGATGGAAACACTGCATTTGCTATTTTTTTTCTTTCGATATTAGTGGAATATTGACAATGTTTCGTGCATATTTGTAATGGAAATGCAGCTAATAGATTACATTAGACTTGATTCTGTAATTAAATCTGGTCCACTGACAGATTTCCAAGGCTTCCATGCTGTCTGTCGCCATGCAGAGGCTTTAACAGCACTGGTTTCTCAGCCCCAAATCTACTTCCTCAGAGCTCCTACAGACTGACAGCAGAGCACTTACTGAACCGTTGTGCTGTCGGAGTTAGTCCACCTGGAGTCCAGAGAGAGACAGAGACAGAAAGTGGACTCAGACATGCACTGAAACACAGGCAGAGCTGCTCAACAAGCTGATGCAGTTCCTGCAGCCAGCATGCCTATTAAAAACAAATCAACCTGATGTTCATGCTAACAGGCAAAGGAGCCAAAAAACAGACCTCCATGCATTAAAACAACGCCACATAATGCAGGGAAGCTACAGATTTCCTGTTAGGTTAGAAATATCAATCCCACTCCTCACTCTAACTCTCTTTCTGTTTGAATTTCCCACCTCCGGTCCTTTGGGTCGATGCTGCTGAAGGTGACACTGTTAACAGGGTAATGCCTCCTGAAGAAAACTCTGGGGGAAAAAAAAAATAAAATAAACACTCGTTGAAAGTGGGAAATTTATTCAAGATTTTCTTCAGCTGGAGTTGGCAGTCTTTACCTCCGCTGGCCGTCGGTCAGTGTGATGCCCTGCGATGTCACCTTGAACTGGACCACGGTGGCAGACGGTCGAGGGTTCCGACCCAGTGTGGCGTCCGTTGCTTTGGCGATCGCTTGGGGGCCAGTCAGAGACTCGGTTTCCACGGAGTTCAGGTAGAGAACGTTACAGGCTGTGGGAGACACAAAGAACTCAGAAAAGCTCTTTCCACTGCATCCGTCAAACCTCCACTGGGATATGGTTCGTAAAAACAGACGCATTGCCATAGAGCCATACAGTGACATGAAAAAGTCACTCTATGGATACAAAAGTAGTTATATCCTTTGAACTTTTTATAAATACAGTATTTTCTTTTTTTTTTTTCATCCGTGTTAGCAAGTAGGGGAAGCTGGTAAGATGGGCAAATGATCGGACGTCAAAGACTTGAGACTCTTCCAGCAGGACAACATCTCTAACCTTCCAACTAGATCTACAGTTGTAGTGTAGACTGATTTATGTCTTAGATTAATCCAAGACAAAATGTAAGACATAAATATGAATGCTTGTTCCGCTGTGGAAATATTGGAACATTGACCACGTTCACATAGCAGGCAAATGCGACTTATATCAGAACGACCAAAAATATCCAGTCTGTGGCATTTCCATATGTTGTGGTATCTAATTGCTTTCAAAGTGTCTGCAGTTTGAACAGTCATATTGCATTTTATCTGACTTTTATGTCACTGATGTGAGGCATGCGTCATAATTCCTAATATGAAGAAGCCATCAGCAGTAAACTCAGATGGCTCAAATTTTTAATTATGAAAGATGTCTGTCAGTGAAGAACATAACCTTACAGTCCCATAACTCTTGGTTCTGACAACACATCCAAACAGACTTCTCTACAGAAGTTGCAGTCAACGTTCCACTAAAGGTCACTGCTATTAGTGGTGCTTCCTTTCTATTGGCTTCCTTCGTCTTCTGATTTTGTGACGATGCTATTGGCTCCCATTATTGAATAAACTTTAAAATCGATCAATAAACGGCTCCGTCAATTATTACTACTGTAAACAGTGACGTGCTATGTGGAAATCTACTGTACATTCTTCTTCTGTGCATACGGGGCACTTTGGGTCATAAACCATTCACACAGAAGTCTGATTGCAGTCGTATTTAATTAGTAGCATGAACAACCAGGCAGGAAAAAAATCTGAATTGAGCATCAAGACCTGCTGTGTGAACGAAACCACAGACTCTCCATCCAATGTCAGATTTTATACTTATTTGTGAAAATGTTGATCTTTTTCCTTTCACTTTGCTATTATGCACTACTTTGTATTGGTCTGTCTCATAAAAATCCTAATAAAACATTGAAGTTGATGGTTGCAGAATAATGTGAAAAACAGCCATGCATATTCCTTGTTCATTAGATCCTTAAAATGGTAAATTCAGTTTGAAACAACTGAAAAATAACATGTAGATCAGATTTAGATATTTCACTTATCCAGAATGACATATCAAAGTATTTCTTTACCTCATTAGAAACAAACAAATCGTCTTGTTCTAATTTTAAATAACAATAATATTTTAACTGGATTTGATCCTTGGTTTATTCTCTGAACATCTTCTGAAAAGGTCCTCAAACTTTTAAGACCTCAGATTTTTAGCGGGAAGTTTAATATGGTAAAACTGTGAATTGCTGCAGCAATGCTGCCATCTTTTGATTTGGTCATGTCATTTCTAGTAAGCAAACTACATCCACAATGAATACCTTGTTACTTCCATGAGGAATTTAACTGGCTTTAGCACACAGATTCTGCACAGATACAGACAGTTTTTCATTGATGCTATGGTAATAATACAACGCCTGAGGTTTCTTTCTCTCAAAAGCCTTGCTGAAGGCAGGATGAAGAACTCACCTGCTCCTTGTTTCAGCAGGTCTGCTGCTGTGCTGATGTTGGTGACTGGTTGAACCTCCTGCACTTCTCCTACAAGTTCTGAGAGCATGGAAGGAAACCTTATGTACACTAGGAGAAAATACTTCAGGAAGTGAGCAAACATGTTCAAAACACGAAAAATATTGTCCTTTGCACAGTGTAAAGATTGAAGCACAGGGTTGGACCAACCTGTCTCTGGGATTTTAAGAGCGCAGGGCAGAGAAATGGGTGTGATAGAGTGCTGATAGACGAGTGCAGACAGGCTCCCTGTTGATAAAATATGACAGGAAAATAAGTTTTCAAGAAAGACAACATTGTAAAACAGTGTTCATCCATAAAACAATCACAGGTTGATTTAAGGCATATGCGACGGAAAACATTCATTCCTGATCTATTCACACAGCCTCCTCAGCTAGTGTGAGCTTAATGCCAGGTGAAATAAAACTAATGAGGCCCCATGCACCAAAAATGTTCTCCTTGAATCATTAACATGAATTTTGTCTGAAAGTGGAGGGGAAAACATACCAAAGTGTGGCTCATTCTGACACCCTTTGATCTTCACTCCCCGAGGGCCTGTTTCTATCAGGAAGTGTCTCACCAGCTGCTCCAGGGGGTCGCTGGCTGCGAAAAACAGCTTATTACTGTCAAAAATGTCATAGTCTCCTCATTTTAGAAATCTCAACAAGGCAAGGTGGACTTATGAGGATAAGTTATGAGAAATGGAGAGATAAAGAGAGTCCTTTGTACCTTTGCTGTTGAGGCTTGCATTGGGTGGAGGCGTGGCCACCTTCAGAGCCAGGCCATAGGCTCCCTGGAAGGAGTTGCTGTCCCTGATCAGGAAAGTTCCTGGCTCTCTCTCCTTCAGAGCAGCGATGGCTACAGCCAAACAACTAAATGTTTCAAACTGATCCTTTGTTTCAAAAGCTTTGATTCTTTCAAACAACAATGGTGGTTTAGTGGCCTTGCTCTTACCTTGCTCTCTGGAGATGCCTGGTTTGTACCAGAACCTTGAACTATCTTGGACGAACTTGACACTGACTCGGTTTGCGGTCTCACCCTCCACTTCTTCGTTGTGTCCTGCAGGTGGTGCAATTTCCCCCACCGTGGGAGAAAACGTGACGTGGTGCTGATGCTGGGCAGAGGGTGGCGCCTGGCCCACATTTAGCCTCACCCCCTCACTGGGGGAGCCCGCCTGGGCAGGGTGATGTCGCTTCTCTGGTAGAGGTGGTTGTGGGTGGGGGAGAGGGATGGAGATGGTGGAGTAGTTGGAGTAGGAGGCCGGGTGGAGGTGCGGGGCAGGACCAAAATAGCCATTTCTCTTGCTAGCGTCTAGAGGAGCACTGTGGTCCAGAATGGCATAGTGGTGGTGTGGGGGTCCATGGTGCTGCAGGTAGTTTGGGTGGTGGGGTTCTGACCCACTCAACATTAACCTCCTACCCAGGGTGGCAAAACCAGGAACTGGGACGTCTGAGACCGGAGAGCCATCCATGCTGCTGGACCCAGGCTGTGAGGATGGGGATGATGCAGGGGCCAATGCGGGGTTGGAAGTGGGGGATTTGTGGCCCTCTGGATGAGACTTTGTTGGTGACGATCCATTCACATGTGCTGAACTCAGTCCATTGGCTTGGGTTTGGATCTGAGGTGGGGTTACTGTCTGGACCACAGTGCAAGGGACAGCAGCAGCTTCTGAAGGATTGAGAGGGAGAGTCTGGGGATGTGTGTTTGGTGCTGATGGGGAGGGAACCTGGCAGTACTCCTGGTTTGTTGTGGTCGGTGTCACAGAGTCAAAAGGAGAAGCAGAGGGCGCATCTATGGTGCAGTTTTGGTGCAGAACTGTGGCTTTGGGGGGATCTACCCCTGGGGAATCTGATTTGGTGGGTGATAAAGGTTCGTCCTGTTTGGTGCTTGTTTTTGGGTGTGCTGATGATTCCTGAATGACTTTGGTGTTACTAAAGTGTCCGTCTTGTGATGGGGAACCCTCGTTGTCACTGCTGATGATATCTGTGGTCCGGATCTCATAATCTCTGCCTCCAGGACTGGGACTTTAAAAGGCACACACAATGAGAAACACAAAAAAGCTGACTGTGTGCACAGTTATTAAAAACATTGACGTAAGGGAGTGTGATCCAACAAAATTTTGATTAATTTAATAGGGTTAATTAGGGCCAGTTTGCAGTGGAACAAAAGCAACAAACTCCTGAAATAAGAAACATGCCTACAGTGTTGAGTAAAAGTTTTAATTCTGAAACATTTTTATATTTTGTCATGTACAATCATAAACTTCAATGTATTTTTTTGGATTCTTATTCAGTAAAAAGCAGTATATCTTTTTGAAGTGGAAGGAAAATCAACAATCAAAACTTGCTGGGGTCTCTCTGGACTGACTGGGCCAATCTGACAAAAGAAAATGAAATGATCTAAACTAGTGTTTCAAATGATTGCATTACTATGCAATCATGCCATCATGTGATTCAGAAGCCTGTCCATCACCTATTCATAGTCAGATCTATAGCTGGAAGGGAAACACCTAAACATGCAAGACAGCTTCACTAGCTCTGCTGAAGAGAAGCCTGTCCCTTTATGTGTGTATGATGAACACACATGTTCAGGGTGATGTTGGTGTTCTTCCATACGTGGGACTTTGCATGTAGATTCTACATATAGATGTTCAAACACAACAATCATCTAAAGAGCATCTTCTTCCACACTTTTGCTGTGTTCCCTATCTGACTTGTGACAAATGGGACTACCTATAACTTTATTTTGACATAAATTTTCTTCTGGTTACAGTTTCATAAAGATCAGATATGCAGAGTATGTCTAACATTAGTCCTATCAGTAGACTTTCTCACCAACTTTGTGGCTCTCTGCTGCTCCTCCAGACTCCTAAACATGTATAATTTTGTTGGCCTGTCACCTAAAATTTCCATAAAATACTTAAGTGTTGGTGTTTGTGACATGAGGTCCAATGCAAGGCACACCAGCCTAGTTTAGTCCACTTTAATCAAACGCTACGTTTGTCTAGACAGTCCAGTTTGTTTGGGAAGTATGAATGTGTAATCAAACTGTGATGCAGGTCAAAAAAATTTACTCTGGTCCGCCTAAAAGCCTACGTTTTGGTTTGAAGTCTGGTGTGATCCAAATACATAAGTGAACAGTAACCAGACTGGAGACCACTCCAAAAATGGGAAACAGACTACAGAGCAGGGTATTCTGGGTAAATGCAACCAAAACAAACATATAAATGGCTTGTGTTCTTTTGCCAAGGACAAATCACAGTAATATCTTGCCATTCCATTTTTGTTTATATTTTATTAGGAAAGAAGTTGTGTTCAGAAGTTTTTGTGTCATTTCCTTCAGAGTTTCTTGTGCAGCATTACCACAGGCAATGGGGTAAACAGGTTTTTCAAAGGGTAAGGGTTTGGTTCCTTTGACAGTGCAGTGTAAAAATGTAACAAATGTTGGACTTTTGGTTCCTAATCGAACCAAATTTACAGGACTATAAGGTCTGGAAACACCCTTCAAATTCAAAGAGCTGATATGGAGTACCTGTCCTGTGTGCGTAGTGGGCTACTGGTGTGGACTGGTGTCGATGGTCCAGACATATCGGATGGTGTGGAGCAGGCCACATGAACATCTCTGTGGACCCTCCTGAAAGACCCGTGGGTAATGTGATCCCTCCAGCCCACGCTCTCACCAGAGCTACGAAGGACATCTGAGACAAGATGGGAAGAGTAGAACATGTTAAATGGTTATCTCAATAAACAGTATCAACACAGATCCCGTGTGGCCAGAGGACACTTTTGAACATAGTCTGTGAAACTCCACAGCCAACAAGAAGCAGTTTGTGAGTAATGCAAAAGGATTCTGGCATGTCGAGTAAACTTTTCAATGCATGCTGTTGTTGATTAGGGATGACTTATTCCCTCAGCATTCCTGTTAAGTAGTAACATACGACTGAGAGCGTGTGTTTACTGTGACTCACCAGTGTGTGAATCAGAGCTGTATGATTGTTGTGAATCCACATGGTGGTGGTGGTGGTTAGGGATATGGTCTGCTGGCCCGTTGCTGCGGCTGCAAGTCCCCACCATGGAGGAAGGCGGTGGCAGAGGAGATGTGGACTCTGACTGGTAGCCCGAGGCATAGCCTCTGCTTTCAGATGGCGAGGGCTGATACGGTGAGCAGGGGCACACCTGACGTGGTGTTTGGTACCCGCTGCTGCTGCTGCTGTACTTCAGATCCAGATGAGAATGAGCGTGGGACCTTGACGCTTCTGGATAAGCCGGGTGACCTGACGGTAAAGGGTCAAAGCTGAAGGCTGGCAGATCGTGTCCCTGTGGACCATAGGAGGCTACGGTGGCCCGTCTGTGCCAGTATTCTGCTTCTCTGTCCCTTTCCCATTGCAGTTCCGCCTCCCTGTCCCGCTCCCAGTGGAGTGACAGGTCTCTGCCTCGTCTGAGCCCAGGATCCCTCTCCCAGTGAAGTTCTGGCCCTCTGGTTAATTCCGTCTCCCTCATCCTCCTAAGTCCTGCCTCTCGTTGTTGAAGCTCTGCCTCTCTGTCCCAATGAAAGCTGTCACCGCGCTCTAGCCTCAGGGTGTGATAGGCAGCTGAATCTTCTCTCCTAATGCTGCAGTCCCTACAAGGACAGCTAGAGGGCACTAGGTTATCCATCAGCATTATGTCATGGTAAGTTGGACTGGTGGAGGGTTTTGGGTGGTGTGAGTGGGTGTGGTGATGACTGAGAGGTGGGGGAGGATGATGGAAGGGAACATCTTCACGACAGTAAAGTCGACCAGCAGCAGGTACGGGATGGTGGTGTGACGGATTATGAGAATGAGGGGTGAGGTCTGGTGATGGGTACGGACAAATATGTCGAGATGAAGGCGCCTCCGAACAGGAGCGGTGTAAGTAGTGGGGTGGGCCACTCTGACGGTCCCACACTAGATCCGGTGGAGGAAGAGACTGATGGGTATGTGGGCTGTAATGTTGACACATATCCATGTGTGATGGAGGACCAGCTGGGTTTGGACTGGTGGAAGGGGTCACCCCATGGTGCCCGTTAGTGCCGGGAGCTCTATCAAGACAGTAGCCATTTGGCATGAGGAGGGTGCTGTCACACCCCGGTTCAGCGCAGCGCTGAGACCGGTAACCGTCCCTGCAAGAACATGACCGATTGAGCCTGAATGTCCCAGTTCTCTCCGGGGGCCAGGAATCGCCATCATCTAAAATGGCGGTCTCTCGCTCTCCATCCTTGTTTCCCTCAATCCCACCGAGGAGACGTTCCAACTCCTCCCTTTCCTGTCTGGTCGGTGGTGGTGGGCGAACAAGTTCCTCTGGGTGGTCAGGATGGACTGATGATTGGTTCAAGTGGAGGGAATGAGCTGAAAGGCCCGAGTCGGAACCTTGAGGGATCAGATGATCAGGTCTGTCTTCTGCAGGGCCTCCTGCTGGGCTGCTGCCATTGGTTGAGGTCAGAGAACCAGAGCTGGGACCTCGACGTTTCTTTATCTGAGCATAAAGACTTCCATCTAAAGGACCTCGGGTATGTGCAATGTCTGAAACAAAATAAAAGAGACAGCTCAGTTAAATATTGTGGTAATGTCCTTCTAGCCACCCACAGTTTTTCGGTAATCAGAGTTTAGGTTGTGGAGGTTAACAAAATCCAGAAGGGAAACCAAGAAATCCTTCTCATCAGTCCTCTCTCCTGCTCATTCAGGTTGGACCCCAAAGCATTTCACAACCAGAAGGTGTAGGAGCAGTGGCTCTACAATGATCTCCCCACTGAATGACAGAGATCTTCAACCTATCCCTAAGCCATGAGGTTGGTAACCCTATTTCCACCACTTGGATCTATGAATTTGTTTGTTTTATTGAGAATCACTTATGTTGATTCTCACCCTCACATATGGTGAGGGTGAGAATATAAATCAACAATTAAATCAGAAGCTTCACTTTTTAGCTCATCTCTTTTTTTTACCGTGGTAGACCACAGCAAAAAAACAAAACAACTCCAATGAGGTCCCAGTCTGTCTATCAATCATCAAACAAGACACCAAGACATTTAACCATTGCTTCAGACCTACCCTGGTAAAAACCAGCCCCTTGTTCTACGCTTTGCTTTGTACACATGATCTGGATCCCAGTGTTGTGAAGTAACGAAGTACAAATACTTCGTTACTGTACTTAAGTACAATTTTCGTGTATCTGTACTTTACTTAAGTAGATTTAATAATGGATCCTTTCGACTTTTACTCCACTACATTTTACAGTAAGTATCTGTACTTTCTACTTCACTACATTTCTACAAAACCGTCG
>CAEFZX010000740.1:0-16948 GCA_903066825.1 Alfaro cultratus | reverse complement strand
CTCCTCTTTAGGTCCAAAAATAATAACTTCAGTTTTGTTTCTGTTCAGCTGGAGAAAGTTTTGACACATCCACACATTTATCTGTTCTAAACATTTATTCAGTGATTGGATGGGTTGAGAGTCACCTGGTGACATCGTTATGTAGAGCTGCGTATCATCTGTATTATTCAGACCAGGAAAAAAATATTAAAATATTTTTTCTCAAAAAAGTGTGGGACAAATGTATACTATATAGGCAACAGAAACTAGGAGGAGACCCTGGTCACAAATTCACAGAGCCTAGAAGTTTTGTTTTGATTACATACCTTACAAGCTGAAACGCATCGCTTAAATAGCTCCTGAAGGCAACAATCCTCACCTCTGGTATTGCTTGTGATTAGTGTGTGTGTGTGTGTGTGTGTGTGTGTGTGTTTCATGAAAATTTTGTTTCATCTACATTTTCAGAAAAAATGCTTTAACAAAATTTTTTATTTTAACATGGTATGTAAACTTATGAGCAAAACCATATTGTGGTGTAATGAGGTCTTGTGGCATGAGATCTCACATTAAAAACTCACAATACTTCAAAGTGAAGACTATGCACTAATACTGTCACTAACTGTGTCAGTATTAGACATTGTTCAGTTAACTTTAAGCTTTTAAAAGAATTAAGATTTTCTGTCATACCAATCGTTGACAGTGGTAACCAACCATGCCTAGTGAAAGCTGCAAGCTTGACACCCTGTCTTTGTGTTTATTTTTTAAGTTTTTTAGCGTCCCTGTCCTATAGCTCTTCAAAGCACTTATGATTTGTGAACCTTTACGTATATATATTAAAGAAAACAATAAATAATGGTTCTTATCATTAAAATACTGTTAATATTTCAGATTGCTCTCTGACTGGCTGAATGTTTTCACACCTTATGTATCCAAAGAGAGTGATAATACAAGAGTGCTAGCTTACCCGTACTGTATAGCAAACGCCACTGGTACTGACCACATTATCTGAATGCAGCCAGCCACGGATGGGCTTGTTGACAAAGGAGCCATGGCGTGTCCATTCATCTCCTCCCAGCTGACCTCCTTCCACCCGTGCCCTTCTGGAGGCCCCTGCAAGCCGGTTCATGTCCTGCAGAGGAGGTCGTGGAGGGGGACAGGGAGCAGTTAGGAGGGCAACGTGTTGATGAAGAGGAGGAGAGGAGCTGGAATTGCGCCTGTCATCTCCAGAGGACTCAACAGGCGCCTGAGCTGGCTGTGACCTGCTAGCAGCCCTGGGTCCTGGGAGAAGGGTAGCAGAGACACCCAGACGAAGGGATCTCATACTGGGGAAGAAGGAGCAGAGAGTGGTAGGGCTGTTTTCAGCCTGTCTGGGAGATGTGGGGGGCAAGATGGGAGTGAGCGATGAGGAGGAGAGAGAAGACGGTAAACCAGGGGAGGGCGTAAGTGGGGTGACTGGGCTGGAAGGCGGAAACGATGATGGGTTGGAGTTTGTTTCGTCGGTTGAGCTCAACGACTCACTCCGAATGTGGGTGTACTTGGCTTTCTGCACAAGCTCCATAATTATGCAGGGCGAGATTTTAAGTCCACACTGGCTGCAGCGATTTAAAGTCTTTTTGTCTCACAATTCAAAGTTTCCTTTTGAAAGGACATACAACCATCTGTCCTTCTTGCTCACTGCAAGAGCTCTACATCCATCTGTCTGGTTGTCTGTTCTCCACTCGTCACCAAGCAGCCGAAAACAAACTGCAATAAAATTGGCTTTATCCACAATGAGTGCAAGATGGGAGACGGTGCATTGGAGAAGCTGAGCCTCCACCATAAAGTTGGAATACAGATGAAAATAGTTTATTAGTGCACAAGTACAGCTCATGTTGTCCTCAGTTCTTTTGTAAAGTTTTTATTTGTTCAGTTCCTCTGAATAGATGAAGACAAGCTTTTAGCTCTCCACAGAGGGTTCCTTTTGGTGTTTGCACCCAATGTAAAACGACATCCGTGAGTGCCTCATCCCGACATAATCGGCAAAGAGTAAGTGTTATTCAGGTGCCACCAGCACCATGAAGAATCAATACAAGTGATTGTCTCTCTAAGCGCCCCCCTTGCCCCCTTCTGTTTGTCTTAGGGGTGCACACTTGTTAATGATCTGCCTACATGTGTGGGGCAGTACATATCTTCGTGTGTGTGCTGGCGTGCAAGTGTGAAGGAGTTCCCTTTGCCGAATCTACCTTGCTTGATGTAGGCCTATAAAAATTCTATTAGCGGCCAACATGGGGCTTCTAAATGACGTGCATACCAACTAAACAGCACCAACACATGCATAATATACAACTTCAACTGGTCGATAAGACAGCAAACACCTGCAGAGCTACTAAAGAAAAGAGAGAGGAGGCTTACTGATATACGACTACTGCCAAACTCTTTGTACAGTCTTCTGAACACCTGTTTCAAAAGCAATGCGAATCTGTCACTGGCTGCTTTTTTCACTCCCTCTCCCTCTTCCTCCAAATGCTTTCATGTCCTCTCTGAATAGCCTTTGCTCTATCCCTCCCTGCTTCCCCTTCTTCTTCTTCTTCTCTCCTCTTCCAGATCACTTCTGGTGAAGCCTCCTTCCCTTTCTCAGAGCCTTTTCCTCCCTTCTCTCGGTCTCCTTTTTTATCTTGGAAGTCCTCTCTCTTCCTCCAAACAATGTACTCTGCCAACCTCTGTCGCTCCAATGCCTCTGCCTTCTCGCGCGCCACCACGTCCTCTCGCCTCTTCCAGATGATCTCTCGCTCCCCCTCACCCCCTCCCGCGATTGCTCGCCCGTTCTCCAGGCTGCCTAGTTTAACAGTTCGTTATTTGAATATATTAAAGTTGAACCGTTCTTTTTTGCCTTTCTACGCAAAGATTGTGGATAGCTAGAGGCTAGACATGGTGGCTTTAGAAAAACTGACAGACGAAAAGTTTGTAATTAAGACTGGGCTGGCAGAGTTGAGCCCATTCCTGAATTAGGTTACTGATATGGCTAAAACAACAGAGCCGGCCTTGGTTCAAGTTTGTTCCCTAAAACTGGCCACCTAAGTAAGGATGCATTTCTTTGTTTTCTGAAGCACCATTTGATAGTGGTACGTTGAGTCTGAGATGCTGCCAGTGTCTGGTACACTAACACACACTGCAGTAGCACGGCGGTGATGTAACACTGCAGAATGTAGGTCACAGGATGATGGTGACTACCGGCGGGCTTGTAGTGATGATGATGAGACCTGACAGGTCTGGTTTAAACTTCCTCACTTAGGGTTCCCTGAATGGAGGCTCACTGATGTTTAACATGAACCCAATGCACTTTGCACCAACTTGCTTTAGCACTTCCTAGTTCAAACAGCAAGCCCAGATTACCTGAGAGAAGAGCGTTGATGAAGACATTTTTAATATGCGCAAACCCAGACTTATATTCATTCCTTATCTAAGGCAAAGCTTCCAGTGCACAAACACCCTTAAACATCCCATGTTCTGCATAGTCCAACCTAGAAAAGACAAACAGTCTGTTTGCATTAACAGTCTCCTTAAACTCCAAATCCCTCCAATAATTCAGTCTGAAAACAGTTCAACCTCAGAAGGAGGCAATGCTACACCAACAGTCCCACCTCATGAGGCACTATTCATCCATGCCTATTTAAGCTGGCCTATTTATCTAAACAACTTGCACCAAAGTTTTAAATTTGGCACCAATGTCTCAATAATAGCTAGTAAGCGGCTTATTTTATGCCTTCTCTCCACACTAACATTTAAATGATCTACTAGGCCTGCAGTGACACGACTCAAGATTGTAGTGGGCGCTGGATTCATGGCAGAGGAACAGTCGCCTACACAAGTCTAGCACCTCAGAGGGATTGTCTAGCAACTCTAGCTAGCCATCCATCTGGTGTTGGCCAAAAAGCACCATGGAGGATCCAGTCATACTAAAGCACTGCCAGTTGGAAAGGCTGGGATGAGCTCCAGAAAGCTGTAAAGAATTATGGCTGGACAAACATACCCAGGCAAATATTATCCAGAACAACTAAAACTCCAGAAAAAAGATTAGCACTTTAAAAAGGCAACATATCCAGTATGCATGGATAAGGAAGTAGTACAGAGGAAACCACAAGTATTCTTTAACAAAGGCGTAGTGGACCTGGTATATTTTTTTAGTGCACTGAACACAGTGTAGGTCAGGTGACAAAGATGACGACCCTCAAAATGGACAGAAATCCTGAGTCACCAACACACCATGAAGCACAGCCTTGAGGCCAAGCAGCTGTACTCACCGATATGTACAAGAGAAATCAGAATGATAATTCATTTATCCAGTAATGCCTGATAGCAGCAGATCAAGCTTGACTGATAAACTGGACAACCCTACAGAAAGGGTAAGAGGGTATAGATGACCTGAAACAACCCTGAATCAAAGACTAGAGAATAAAGTAAAATCCAGTTAAAAAGAAACAAGATGCAACTATAACTAGTTATCTATAAAATGCATACAAATACCAAATGGAACAGCACCAGTTTTAAAAAGACAAGGACAAAAAGAAAAGATTTTTACATCATGTTCTGTCTGCAGCTGCAGCCCGTTGCGATGGCAACAGACATTAGGAGAAATGCCTGCGGAGGATTTATGCCAAAAAGTCCCAACAACAGCAGAAATCTTCAAAGAGATAACTGCTTTGGCAAGCAATTATCTGCTAGCTGTTGCATCAAAGACTTTACATTAGAGCTTTTTTTTTTTTTCATCCAATGGCAGGAAAAAAAGAACTACAGACTCCTAGATCAATATAGTTCAGGAAATGATCAAAGTTTGACCGACATCGCACCAGCCATAAAACCCAATCAATGTTGACATCTCCACTGGCTGAATGCACCGACTCCGGTTGGAGTGATAAACTTAACAATATTGCAAGAACAGCAACAAAATTCAGATTAACAGTATGCTGTAAAGAACATCGTTATGCTTGACTTTAGAAGACAACTAATGCTAAGAAAAGTTGCATAAAAACCACCTGAATATTCTCTACAGCAGTTAAAGATGATTGTATAACATAACGCCTGCTGCTGAGTAGATCTTATTCTGATAGAAAAATCTGAAAAGTAATAAAATGTCTCTGTATAAATTAAGTCTAACAAATCTGACTTTTTTAAAAGAAATGGCAAAACATTAGCAGTTCATTTTTTGGTTTATAAAGAATGCAGTTGATAAGTAACAGCCATTTATCTAAAGCCAAGTTCCATATTAATCTGAAAGCCACATTAATGTTTAAACATCCCCGGACTGTCCGAACATCCGTCCTCTCCCTCTGTCTGGCTCTCCTTCCCTCCACTCCCTGACATAGAGAAAAAAAAACGTGCTTCTCCTCTGATCCACTCTTCTGCTTGATCAATTCACAAAGTCATTGCCGGTAGCTTTTCTCCATCTATCCTCTCCTCCTCCGTGTTCTCTTCTTTTTCTTCCTCTTTTTCTTGTCCCCTCCTCCGTCTCTTCCTGTCTTTCAGCAGATGGTGAAACGGCAATGCTGCCAGGATGGACAATGGCACTCCTTCATTGTGCTCCCCTTCTGTCTCGCATGCCTACTTCCCTTCCACCTCTGTCTGTTGGAGGGACGACCACGCTGTCTGCCCTCCCTTCCTCTCCTCCCGGTCTGGGTGGGTGATGCTGCCTCCCATTTTCTCTCTTACCGTCTCTCTCCTCTTCCTCTCTCTCTCCCTCTCAGACACACATGCGTGCGCCGCTGTATGTGCCCTCCCCACCTTCTTTTCTCCCATGCTACCTCCTTCCTGTTTCCTCCCCCATCTCCTCTCTGCAGCCAGAGTCATTTAGCAGAGTACATGTGCATGCACAGCGAGATGCTGCGCTCCTGCACGTTAATGCACACACTCCAGGGAGAGATGGGGATGTGGAAGAAGGAAGGAATAGAAGAAAGGGTGTATGTGTGTGCGCGTGTATGTGCGTGTGTGTGTTAGACTGGGCTTTATGATGTTTGTTGGTCACAACTCCTCCCTTATTCATGTTTGGTAACCTGAGAAACAGTTAAAGAGTGAAAAGAAGTGCAGCCCCTCCATTCACATGGTGGACAGTGTGACAGAAGGTCACACTACTTAACCTTGATGAAAGAAGACAGAAGGGAAAAAACTTGCATCTACAGTCAATGTGAGACTAAGCCAAATCATTTCAGAACTCTGTCTGCCTTTAAGGTGACCTAACACCTTTTCCACTCAATTCAGAGAGAAACTGAAATCTTTCAGGTGGGGGATAAAATTAAATAAAGTATAAAAAGACTAAATCCATGTAGTTGCATGAGTGTGCCCTTCCCCTTGCATTTGTGGATGTGCTTAAAATTAACAACTACATTTAAACTGATGTTTAATAAGATTCAGTCCTTTACTGTTATCAGTTGCTCTGAAAACCCAACATAAATTTCAGCTAATCTAGTATAAGCCAGGTTCCACTGAGAGCATCCAACATCCTTTTCTGAAAGGTATCAGTCAGGAGAAAGGCACAAATTAATTTCTAAAGCATTAAAGCCCTGACGTACTTCATCCTAAGTACTAAAATCAGCTCTCATTTATGTAGATATATTTCGGCAGTGCTCTGTGAAAAAGTGTCTGATTGGTCAGAAGTTACTTGCCATGTTTTATGCGGAAATGCACTCAGTCAGAAATGCTGATATTTCTCTTCAACTAGTCTGCTTCCACTATCCGGTTTTTGTACCGGCAGGAGACATGAATATTTTTGGGTAAAGCTGAACTAACGCAGTGTGGAGTTATGTACATTTGTATGATTCTTCACTAAATAACTACTATGGCACTAAGACAGGAAGATGGTTAACTCCTGAAAGGAAAAGGAACATGTAATGTCGTTGTTCAAGGAGGAAGCTGTCTGAAGGAAAGAGTGGCGTGTAGCTCTGTGACAATTTGTAACCAAAACAGAGGAATCAGGGAGGAAAAGAAGGATGTGGGACGTTATTATTCCCACAAGTATATTTGGCACCAAATAAGCCATGAACATCACTAAAAGAACATGATGTTCAAAGTGAAGCATGGTGCTGGCTGCAACACTAAAATTGTGCATCCTCTAACAAACAATGGCTAAATTAGGTGCTGCATAACTAAGGGACACTAAACCTAAATCTGATGTAAAACTTTGGATTGAAACATTAACTTCATAAAATTTGGACAGTAGAACTGAAAATTGATCTGCCGGCAAGATCAACTTTGGTACTGCTTTTCTTCACCTGGAACTGGAGCCTTAGCCTTGAGACTCCAATGCTTCAAATCTAGAACAGGTTTAGGGTTGGTTAGGACAGCCTATTATGACTGACACTGCTGCAATACAATTAAAAGATATTTCAACTAAGCATTAGTGTATGGGTGTGCACACCAATGCAAGCACTTTTCTGTGTCATGTTTCTTACTTTTTCTTGGAAAACATTTTTTTTTGTTGAGATCTACAGGCTACAGATCATTAAAGGGGAAAAAAGCTCTGAAATGAGCTTGGCCTAATTTTTACATCACAAGAATCTGGCAATTAAAAAATAGACTACTGATTTCTTTTTCATATCCACTACACATAATACATAACATGACTACAGCTACAGGGGAAAGTACAGAAAGATAAGATATCCAAGAGATTGGCCCCAATATTCAAGCATATCTGATAAGACGTCAGTGCTGCAGAAAAGCAGAAAGCTGCCGCAAAAGCTCAGCAGATCTAGAGTGGATAGTACAGATAGACTTCCTGCAACACACAAGAATCAAGCAACTACATGTCTTCAGAATTACGTGAATTACGACACACAGTGATACGACTGGTAGAAGTGAATGGTGAGAAAGTTAGCCTGCACCCTAAACACAACCAGTGAAACACAAGAAACAGTGGCCTATGGCAGACAAAAAACCCTCTTCAGTTCCTCAGAAATGCAGCCTTTTTGGTTAAAAAAAGATATTCTGACTTGATTTTGAATTTCTTAGACAACAGTTTGGATTCTCAGCTGTAGACACCTTGTTTTAAGACTTAGGACAAAAGCAAAAGAGGAACTAGTTTAGCTCTTTGCTTACATGTTGATAAAACAGTTCCCTTCCATGTAAAAAGACAGGAAAACCTCAAAGTTGGTTAAATACACCACAGTGCCTCACAAAAGTGTCAATAAAACCTAAGAATTTAATGTACAAGACATTGTAAAGTATATGAATACTGATGTGTTTCACTTTTTTTTAAAAGTCAAATCTGAAAAATGTGACGTGAATTTGCATTTTACTGTTATATCCTGGAATAAGATTTCAGCGTAAACAGTCGCTTTCAGAAACCACTTAAGTAAACCAAGTTCCCTTGTGTGGAATTTAATGTCAATATAAATCCAGCTGATCTGTTAAGGACTCAAGGTCTCAGAGGTTTGTTAGAGAACATCAGTGAACAGAAAACATAATGAAGATGAAACCTAAAACTGGAATGAGGGTGACACAACTGCAAACTAGAGATGTACCATATACCAACCTTACATCAAGGATGCACACATATGAAAATGTGTGCTATTATTAATGTCCGATATTAATAGAGCAGTTATGGCCAATCACATATATCCATATGATGTTGCAGCCAAATAAATCCCTACATTTCATTCACACAGCCTCAGTCACTGATTTATCTCCTCCGCTGTATGTGCCTCTGATAGATGTCTTTAGTAAAATATGGCTCAATTCTAATTCTTAACTTGAGGGTGAACTGTGTGCCTTTTAGCGCTATATTTAAATGTACACTACACTGATGGTCTGTGTTCTTTTCCTCTAAGTCACCAACAAAATATTCCTGGAAAAAACAGACTGTCTTTATGAAGGTAGGATTTATTGCTTGGCTATTATAGACTGCATCAGTTTGACGTAGGTGAGACTAATAAACTGACCAGTGAGTACAATTTGTGCAATCCCACGATATTTTTTTATAAGCCGGGCTCCATGAGTTCGTGCTGGCTTTAGTTTTATGCTTCAGGCAAAAATAAAGGACAACTCATACTGAAACACCCTTTAAGACTGTATAACTAGTAAATTTCTAAATATGTATTTAAAAGATGTGCAGTAAATATGCCCTCCAGGTTTATCAATATTTAGCTGTTTTTAAGTAATCTACTGAATTTTGCTCTGTTTCATGCTAAAAAGCTTTTCATCATATTTTAAAGCCAGAAAACCTAAAAATCTTCAAAACATCTCTCATTTGGCTTTCTTTTGGTTTTACAAAGCAGATATCCAATGCTAAAATCCACTTATTTGACACTTTTTGAATAATGCTGACTAAAACCATTGACTGGTTCATTGACTGCAGGGTTGGGTACAGTGACGTAATGGCAATTTTTTTGATAGTATTGAGGTGCACCCAACAGGTAATTTTGTGAATTCTCACATTAACCTCAGCAAACAATCAACCACTGTGGTATATTCTGTTTACCATTAGCTGGTTGTATAATTTGAATATCTTACCACATATTCCATCTGCCAACACAGGCTGCCTGGGAGTCTGCAACACTAAAAACACATCAGCAGATGAAGACACAGACATTAAGCACAGAACCCAATCTGCAGAATGCTCCAATGATGCCCTTGCAGCTTCTCAACCCCCCTAGCATGCTTTGCTCCCAGGATTGACTGTAAAGAAAGTCATGAGACTGCCTTGATACCATTGGCGCAGACACAAACAGAGCAATAACTGAAGGGGGAGAAAGTAATGAAAGTCAGGACAACCAAGGAGAAATAGTGGCAAAAGAAAGGCAAAAATGCACACAACATGTTAAAACACACCTCGTGGAATGAAAGGAATTACCTGCAAAGAAGCCAGGAGTAAAATATTTCTGTTTCAGCTTGCCTGGTGCAAGAGAACAAGGGCTTGATTTGATTTGTATATAGGCCGAATGACTCTTTAAACACAGCATTAAATCAGTATTTATTGAGTCAAACAATAAAAATAAACTAAGCAAAGTGGTCTGGATTTCATACACACTTTGCATCAGCTGCCTGAAGACTAACTCAACCCTTTCAATACACCAGGGCAAAAAATAAATGCAGATGAGCTGATAAGTTTTGACAGTTGCTTGGCTGTTCTCATAGACTTTTATCATCTGAGGCACAGTTAGCCATTAGAACTCATTAAAAACAAAATGTCGTCCAGAAAAGAGAAAGAACAGACAGAATTTTGTAGCTGAGAAAAGACATGACTGCATGCAAAAGCAGCTGAAAAAAGGCAATTACATTAGCAAAAATCAGGCTGAAACATTAGATTAGCCAGACATTCAACAGGACGTCTCTCTCTGCTTGTTTCACAGCTCACTACACACACAGCAAACATGTGAGATGGCTATTTTTGGTTGACCCACCCCCTCCCACAATCACCCCACTAGTCACAATCCCTCATCTCTATCTCCTTCCATCCTTCCCTTCCTGCTACACTCAACCTCACTTACAACTTACACTTACAACTTCCCATTTGCTTGTTTGTTTGTTTGACCACTTAATTTAAATTGACTAGATATCAAGTACTTTCATATTTAATCAAGAGGAAGCCAAAACTTATGATATTCTGTCTGCATCATCTTGTTTTATTTAAACATGCTTCGTTTAAATAGTTGCATGTCAAACATAACATTTACCAACTGTAAACTATTTCCAACCTAAAAAGTAAAAACAAAAATGCATCAAGTTTTTAGCTTCTTTTTCTTCAGGAAATGAGGTTTAAATAGATTATATAAATATTGTTACTGAAACTAGTCAAAATACCAACCCGCAAATCAATGCCACAACTGAATAAGAATATGATGTATGGAATCCCAGACATTGTGGCATTTGTTGATCTTCATCTATTCAGTTATCTTTGATATGTTCAGTGGTATTTTTTCGAACCTTGTGTGATCTCATTGCACAATTTATACTGAGGCCCTATATATATATATATATATATATATATATATTTTTTTTTTATTTAAATGTTGTAAATTACAAAGAACAAAATCAAGAAGAGAAAACAGTGTTTCTACAAGATTCTCATGACTCTCAAGTTTCTTCTTTAAAAATACAGTTTAAAACTTGTTAATTTAATACAGTTTAACCCTCTCCAGGCAGATGTTGCAGATTTGCTTGATGATTTTTTTGATAATTTTGACTATTTTGAAAAAAAGTCTTAATTGTATATTACTACCCCATATGATAATTTTCTCCAAATGTCAGATTTTTCCTGCAACTAGAACTTAATTTGAGCCTGAGAGGGTTAAAATTAGCTGTCATCAGGGCAAAATACAGACACACAGGACGTAGAAACATGCACACACTCACACCTATAGACAATTTTAGAGACCAGTTAATCTAACAGTCATGTATTTGGACTGCGTGAGGAAGCCAGAGTACCCAGAGAGAATCTATGCATGTATAGGGAGAACATGCAAACTCTATACAGAAAGATCTCAGGTCTGAATTTGTACCCATTACCTTCTTGATGTAAGGTGTAGAATGTAGTGCTACTAACTCCTCCACTGTGCAGCCCAGTCATAGGCGATAAACAAGTGTGTACGATAAGCAATAATATGGAACCAAGGACTGATCCCTGCTGAACAGCACAAGACCAATAAATTATTCAGAGTGGTGATAAAATGCTAGAAAACCAATGCCAATGTTAAATATTTTGACAACAGCATTAGTTAAGAGAAATTAACATTCTCCTCACATCTCTCTTGTTGCTACTATACCTGGAATAACTTTCCTTGGTCTTTAGCATCTTGAGTACTATTGTCTGTAACGAGTGAGTGAAGCTACCGAATTACTACATTTAAAAAGGTCAAATATTGGCATGCAGAATTTGTATACAAGAAATCTAAATTTTATAAACATATTTCACCATCCAAATAGATGTTTGTTTTATTTATATTGAGCTGATATTGGAATGTCAACATATTTTCAGTGTATTGCCAAACCCCAACAGGGATGTTGCGACAGACCAATATCTGTCACAACATCCCAACTGATAACTGATATTACAGGAATCAGTTGTCATTTGATTCCACATCTACTAACATTGTGCTTCCTCCTTCATAATGATTCAGTAGGTCATCATTTAATTATTTAATCATATGTTCTACTGAGTCACAGACTACAAACTAAGTGAAATCCAACATCTTGGTTGACCAGTATATTTAATATTTTGATAGCTAAAAGCCAAACTGAATTAGGCTACCAGATGAAAGGAGTAGCCCATTATGACGATATAGTTAAGTTAAGCAAAATCTACAGATAAGTCAGCTAAAATTAATATGAAAGCTTGCATAAAGTTTGAATAAATGGCAATGCAGCTATACTTACTTCTGGTTTTCATCACCTTACACATCAAGTTTTGATCAAACCTGTAGCTCACACTGTGCACTCAACCATGAGCTTGCAGTACTGAGCCATAAACCATAAGAGGAAATACGGCTGAGCTTCAGGCCCATTGTGTATGGCAGAGATGGACAACCACATGCTATGAGCTCAAAAACAAACTCCTACGTTTCTTTCCCACAACACACACACAAATAAGAGTACCCTAACAACACCAGTATAAAAAGACAAGAATTTATCTTCACAGCGTCACACTAACAATGCTAAATGTCCCCTCAGGAAACAGTAAACTTTCTATTATTAAAAGACTCAATTATTCTAACATGCACATCATCACACAAGAAAATCTAAGATTATTGGTGGGATTGCAGTGTGTTGCAGAGTTTGTAGCCGTCTGCACAACCTATGTTAGTGAAGTAATAATAACAACCAAATGTCACTCTCTCCTGTCAATCAGCACTAGAGTTCTTACTTGTGACTGATGGGATCCAAGCAGAACTGGACAGATCCCACTTTAATCAAATGGATTTTAGACTGAGGCAATGTTGTGACAGTGTGACCATGACGCTCCTCTCTGAATGACAGTTCACGTCTTGGACTGTCCTTCTCTCAGTGTCACGTTTGCCCTTGTATGTTTATGTGTGTGTGTGTGTGTGTTATTTGTTGGGGTCCTGTCATGTGTCTGAATCAGACATTTTTTAGGGGGGGGGGGATCTCTGGCTGATTGCACCTTCTCTTCGCCTTCATTTCATCAGTGACGATAACTTCCACCATTTAATATCATGTCACGGGCTGCTGGCCTGAGCCTTGTGGCTGACCCTGATAAGAGCGCCAAGCACGCTGGTTTCAGTCACCTCAATCATCTTGCATTGCCTTCAGTCTGTTTCCATAATAGTGTGTCTACCCTTCATTCGTTCACTCTAAACTTCAACTCTGTCATAGTGACCCTGTTTCAGTGCATCTGAGGTGTGTTTATGCTGGCTGGTCTCCACAGATACTAATTATAAGACATAGTGTCTTATAATTAGTATTTAATTATACTAACTAACTTTTTTTGTCTGATTGTGTGCAGATTTGTGCCCATGTGTGCACTGACTGACTCTATGCCTTATCTCTCTGACAATTTAGAAGAGCCTGGAGCATCATAGCTTGACTCTGACAATACATGGGCCTTTTCATAGAAGGTTTGCCCTATGCTAGTGTAGAGAAGGTTGCTTTTGAAATGTAAATATGAGTCAATAAAAAGGGCCACACAGAGAGTTATCAGCAAAAGTCCAAAAGCCAGGGTATGTGTTCCTACAGGGTTGTATCATTGTCCTTCGCAAATCTAATTTAAACTTATACAATCCCAGCACGTCTGTGAAAAACAGAACCTTTAAAGCACTAGAAGCATTTCTTAAACAGGACAATGCAAATGATCTTTCTGCACACATCCTTGCTCAAGGTGAAGTGTTGCTGCAAACTCAAAGTAAATGTCTTCAGAGAATTCACCAATCTTACACAACCTAAAATTTTGTTGTAGAAAGACAAATGATATCTCCATTATGTTGGCAATGTGCAATGGTGCTTCCGCAACAAATAAAATGTATATTTCAACCATGGCTCCAAGCGATTATATAACAAAAATATTTATTCAATCATTTTGTCAAAATATTCAGTTTTGCAAGTTAACTTAGTTTTTTCTTTAAGAACACCATGTACAATGTGTTTCCAAATGCAATGAGCAATTGTGTTAAGCAATCTTTCTTTGGAACTGTAACAACCATCAGCCTTTGTAAGTGGCTTTAAATTTATAACTTTACCCACTCATTGGGTATACATAAAAAAAAACTATAATCAGTCAAAGCAGATCAATAAAATGTATTTTATGTGAAGATTAATTCTTAACTTATCTGCAGAGTTTTAAGCCACCAGACTCTAAAAATGAGGAACAATAGTGTGCTTTTTATAATATACTGTCTATGCATCAGAAAACACAAAGCTGAGTATCTGCCTCATCTCTTTACTTTCTTAGCCTTAATGCAACTACTTGATGGACTCAGACTTCCATGTTTAGCAGTTTAGTTAAAGCCTGCTGCAAGGATGTCACTTGGACAGCTACACAGGTTCTGGATCATGTTCTAAAGCTGAGGTAAACAATTTAAACCCAAAGGGTCACATCCGCATCTTAACACATCTTAGACTGGATCATTGTGAAGATCTGGATTTAAACACCCAAAACGTGTCATTTCCACAGACAATCTGAATGCATTTTTTTTTATATATATCTACGCACCTTCCAAGGCGCACTGTCAGCATGTGCAAAACTGGGGATGGATACAAAATGTTGTTAAATTAGCTTTTAATAATACACTGATTATCAAGAACTGCACAATATATTATAATTGCATCAATCTGTGCATGAAAAAGTACTGTTCCATAGTTTCTCTATTTGTCCAAAGCAGCTCTTAGTACTGTTCATATAAGTACCAACACCTTAAAAGGCCTTTTTAAATCTTCCTAAATTAAAATCTTTCTAAATTGATGTGGTTCAGTAACTTGATTATTACATCAGGGCATTGTGTTTTGCTTTTTGATAACTTTTAGTCCACTTCATGTTGTCAAGCAGGTTCTATTTACATTATTTCTTGATTCTATAGTTGTGGCAGTAATAAGCACCAGCTGTGGCGGGTGAAAGCAAACTCATCTTACATCATTAGTTGGCATTAGTGTATGGCTTAACATGGGAACTGCTACAGCAATCCACAATAAGTTGATTGTTTGTTTTTTTCAGATACTGATCATGAAATTATAATTTCCAAACTGCTTTTTGTATTTATGCATGTCAGCTTTGTTTGATATTAAACTGTATAGCATAATACTTCATCTGCTTTTCCTTTCAGGGGTCGCCACAGCAAACTATTTGTCTCCATTTTGTCCTATCCTCTGCGTCTAAACTCACACCAACTAACTTCATGTGCTCTTTCACTGTATCCATAAATCTCCTTTAGGGAAATGATATAACACAATTAGGTGTGGGGGCAAGGGGAACTAAAATGGGAGAAATATGTAAATCGGTGAAAATTCCAGTCACAGTTTTTACACCATCAGATTTTGTACAATAATATTCGCTAATCAGTTTGATAACTAAATGAAAGTGGGTTGGATTAAAAACAATTTGAAAAATGTATTTTTCCACAAATTCTATATACTCTGTATTGTTCACAAGTTAAATAAAGTTTTGTAGATTGCTGTTCTCAGGGATTACGTCTAACAACATTCAATATACAATGTGTTTTCCGATTATTTTTCATTCAGAGTTCTTACAGTAAGATAACTAAAGGCTTTAGCTGTCTTAATGGCATGGCACTTTTTGAAGTTACTACTGATACAAGCAGTAGATTGAAGATCGTTTATTGAGTCCTGCTGCCCACCTTCTTCTACACAGCGTTGTCAAACACCTGAACGCACCACAAGTAAAACATTTTGAGCCAATGTTTGAACATACTACACTGTTCGAAAACCGCGAATACGAAAGCATTTCTCAGCGCACATTACAGACTCTAAAGTGTTCCAGAAACTTTTCACATGCATGAAAAGTGCGAGAGCTCGACTCACAGCGTCCGAGCCGTGACCCAAAAAGAGTGCGGTCAGTTAACTTTTAACGAGAAACTTACCAGCTCTCTTCCTCCCCTTCTCGCAGCTGCTCCTCCTGCCTCACAGCCTGCTGTTGCTGCACAAACTTGAGCTTAAAGTCATGTAAACAGCGCGCAGCGTCGAGAGGGTTTTATGTTGACACACTACTTCCAAGTTACTTTAACTTGGAAGTTTATTCTAAACTTCTTTTTCTTCTTTGTCAGCTTCTTCTTCTCCTTCTTCTTTCCCCTGCCTTTCCTTTCTCCTCCCCCCCTCAATGACGCTCCCCCCCCCTCAACAGTCACGACAGAAGCCACTTCCGCGAACAAATGGCAACGTCATCTGGCCGCGGTTCCTGTGTGTGTGTGCGTGTGTGTGTGGGTGGGTGTGTGTTTGGCTGCTTCGCTGCACCTGGTCCTGGACCAGTCCGCAGGTTGCGTAAAATAGAAATAGAGGCCAAAAGTTGTTTTACTTGAACAGTTGGATGATTTCTGTTCCCTACTAGAAGTTTTTCCTTCCGTTTTCTTTCAGTTTCATGAACTAAAACAAGTTAAAAGTTTAATATAGCAGCATCAATGCATCTACTAAGGAAACCCTTTACAGTTCCTTAAAAAATTTGCATGGGCGGTTTTGGTATAAATGCTTGTCATCCATCCATCGTTGTCTATACCCACTTTTTCTGGCACTCATTTGGCAAGATGCAGGGTGCAAAATGGACAGGTCACCAGTTCATCACAGTGTATTATAGAGATGCATAGGGCAATTTGGAGAGACCAGTTAACTTAACTGCTCACATTTTTGGACTGTAGCAGGAAGAACAAGTATAAACCCATGCAGAACGAACCAAGGCCAAGATTCAAACACATGAACTTCTTGGATAGTAATATTACCAACTATGCAGCCCACATGCCAAACCAAACATTAAATGATATGATATGAATTTTATTTGACAGACTCAAAGTCCAAATTTAAATAAAAAAGAAAACAAAAACAATAAAAG
>CAEFZX010000737.1:0-28309 GCA_903066825.1 Alfaro cultratus | reverse complement strand
GGAGGGGAGGGGCGCCTAATCAGTGCTGTTCCTCTGTTATTGATCATTTCATACACAAACAGCTGTTAAGTACATAAAACGCTGATTAGAAAAAAAATTCCCCACATCGTTTTTGCGCCCCCTCTAGTGCAACGCCCCTATGCGTTGCATACACTGCATAGCTGCCTTTTGGACCTTGCTGAGGTGCTGTCCAGGTCAGGGAAGGTGACCCTGCGGCGACTGGTCCAGGTGGCTGGACCGGATTTTTCCAACGTCCAAGGAGTTGGCTAGTTACTTGGGGTCCGGTCGGCCAGATTGGTGCAACGTTTCCTGGAGCGGGTGAGAGACCGAATGACATATGGGGAGAGGCAGCTCCTGCAGCAATACATCATGGAAGAGACAGTGCCTGCCTAACCCCAATGACCCATTCCCGGACGTGTTCCTGGACCCGGATTTTGAGGAGGACAGTGGTCCCCTCCTGCGGAGCATGGACTGAGGTAAAGCAAACCCAAAAATACTGTACAAATTGTGTTCCAAAATCCTAAAGAGAACTCTCCACAACAGATTAGTGAGTTTTGGAGTGACAAACTTGGAGGACAAAAACCTCAGTGGAGGACTTTATGCAAGCTGTGACGGTGTAGTCAGAGGTTTTATTCTTCACTCGTTAGCATGCCTCTGCGCTCAACCGCGCATGGTGACATTCTCCGTCAAAGAGACAGTGTGACGGTGCGGTCAGAGGTTTGAGGAGTTCTTACTCTGTAGCACAGTATAACAAAAGAAAGAGGGAATAGGCGCCCCCTTGTGGTGATACCTATTCATCTCTAGGAACCAAGCAGTATAATGACTGTTACAAAGCCTCCAATAAAAAAACGGACTGGTGATCTTCAGTGGAGGATTCTGCACGGCGCCATCGCCATAAACTCGTTTTTATCAGTCATCAGTCCTGGGGTTTTAAATGAGTGTCCTTTTTGCAATTTGTCCGAGAGTGTTTTTCAAGTTTTTATGGATTGTGTACGTTTAACTAGTTTAAAAAAAATAAAATAATAATAATTTAACGAGCATTTTTAGCCTTTTTGGCGTGGTTTTTACCAATTCCGTTTTTATCAACGGTGTGCATCACAGTCGAACCACTAGTTTTAAATCCCAGATTTTAAATTATTTAATAGCCAAAGCCAAAATGGCCATTTACATAACTCAAAGAGACAAAATGCAAGCTGGACCTCAACTTGATGCCGTGGCTCTGTGGAAGGTTAACATCAAGGCCAGGTTGAGGTTGGAGTTTTGTTTCCACAGAGCCACTGGGAATTTGAAGTGGGTTTTTTTTTAGAACTGTGGGGTTTTAATAATGTGTTGTGCACCATTTCCGATCAGGAGCAACTAAAATATAACAAGATTTTATTGTAAATATTTATTTTGTATTTAGTATCCTTGAACTGATTACGTAACGTTTTTTATTGTTGTTAAATTATTGTACAATAAATGTTTTATTAAAAATCAAAATATCTTCTTCTTCTTCTTCTTCTTCTTCCTCTTCTTCTTCTTTTGTTTTTTATTGGCGGATGGCAACCAACTTGACGTGCATTTACCGCCACCTACCAGGCTGGAATGTGGTCACAATGATCTCAGAGGGAATAAAATAATACACACCTCAATGATATGCACGAATGTGCAAATTCACATCCATACACACTCACATATATATGTATGTGTGTGTGTGTGTATGCAAATGCATACACAGGCCTACATTCCTACATACTTTAAATACGATTAAATAACCCAGTGTTTTTTAAAAATCTAATTAATTTATTTCTAACAGAATTTGATTTATTTCCTAAAAGATTTATCATAGAAAATCCTATTTTCTCTCTCTTTAGTATCGATTTTAATTGCTGACGTTTCTCCGAATACTTATTACATTCTAATAAGACATGCTCTATTGTTTCCATCTGATTACAATAATTACAAGTCCCTGTTTCATGTTTCCCTATTCTGAAAAGAGAACTATTAAGTCCAGTATGACCAATTCTAAGTTGAGATATGACTACCTCTTCTTTCCGCCTTGCATTCATACAAATATTACCCCCCCCCCCACAGTCTTTTGAGTTTTATATAAATCTCTACCAGTGTCATGATTAGCCCATTGTTCCTGCCAAACCTTAAGGATTTTATTTTCAATGATAGATTTACCTTCACTTTTGTTTTCTTCCTCCCCCCAGGAGGCTTTTTGCGGGCTCTAGTGTCCCTTATTTTGACAGTAGGCTGACAGGAATGGGGTAAGGAGAGGGGGGAAGACATGCGGTAAATGTCGACAGGTCCGGGAGTCGAACCCGCGACGGCCGCATCGAGGACTCAAGGCCTCCAAATGTGGGTCGCGCTATCCCCTATGCCACCACGGCACGCCCCAGATTTACCTTCACTTTTGCTTAAAGGAATACTTAAGTTAATAAAATCTGATTTCAGGGCCTATTTAGCTAATATATCTACTTCTTCATTTCCTTCTATACCTACATGAGCAGGAATCCAGACAAATCAAACAAAACATTTATTATGTAGCTGAACTAATAAGTGATATATACCTAATAATAAATCTAATCTACAAGATTTGCCAGATTCTATACTTAATAATGCAGCTTGACTATCTGATGCAATTACATATTTACTTTCTTCACTAATATTATCAAGCAACCATTCTAAAGCTAACATAATGACAGATAATTCAACTGTAAAAATGCTAGATGATCTGTTGTTCTCCTTTTAATCATGACTTTATGGTGTGGGATATTCACAGCTGTTCCTGTTCTGCCACTATTTGGATCTTTAGATCCATCTGTATATATAATTATGCTATCTTTAAATCTTCCAAAAATAATTATTAACTACACCCATTCTAGAGTCTTTCCCTTTTTAAGTAATTCCCCCAATTGCAGATCAACTTCTGGTGTGATAAATAACCCTGGTGGAATTGGTGACTGTGGAACCGTAAAACTATACTGGAACTCAGTCAAACCGAAATTGCGAGCTTTTATTTCCCCAATCCATCCAAAGCTATTATAATCAGACTTATGATGTTCCCAACAGTCCTGCAGCACAGCCTTAGTTGGATGATCATAATTATGTCCCTGTAGGTTTACCCAATACACATACATTCGCTTCAATCATCTTAATCTTAAAGGAAGCTCACCGGTTTCAACTTGCAAAGCAGCTAAAGGAGATGATATGAAAGCTCCACAACATATTATGTTGTGGAGCTTATGTTTGTTCACTATCAGGTTTCCTCAAATGACTGTCAGCAGCTGACATATATGCTATACACCCACAATCCAAGGAAGATCTCATGAGAGCCTGATAACCTCCCAAGAACTCACTTCTTGAAGATCCCCATTCCTGTCCAGCGAGACATCTCAACAAATTATTCACTTTTTTACATTTATTTTGAACTGATTCTATGTGCTGTTTCCAAGTTAATTTTTCATCTAAGGTGACACATAAAAACCTCACTTGATTCACTTGTTCAAGCTTCTGATTATAAAGATTTAAATTAACTTCCTTATGTCTTCTATAAAAACTAATAACATGGGACTTTGGAACTGTCATTCTAAATCCCCATTTATTTGCCCAAACTTCCACTTTCAAAATGGCATCCTGCATCTTTTTCTGCAAATATATAAGATTATGTCCCTGCACCCACAGAGCCCCATCATCAGCAAATAAAGATTTCCCTGTACTACCATCTATCTCATCAAAAATGTCATTTATCATAATATTAAAAAGAATTGGGCTACACACACTGCCTTGTGGTGTACTATTCTCAACAATATATCTAGTAGAGAAAGCAGCCCCAACTTTATCTTCTATTTATCTACCAAACAGAAAATCTAAAACCCAGTTATAAATATTACCACTAATGCCACTTTTTTCTAATTTAATCAATAATCCCTCTTTCCATAACATATCATACGCCTTTTCTATGTCAAAGAACAAAGCTATCACTATTTCTTAATTTGTTTGAGCTTTCCTTATGTAACCCAGTCCAAAATAAAGGTATTTTGTATTGAGTTAAGTTCATGGAAGGAGTAATAATTTAGAATGTGTTAAGCATCTTTGCTTAAATATGTTAAAATTGTTATAAATGTTAACAGAAAACTGTACTTAAAGGTACTTGAAGGAATATGGTATTATAAGTTAAAAGAATTTGGAAAAAATGTTTTAAAACCATTTTATAGAAAAGTACTGGTGTATTATTACTCTAAGGTGAGTGAAACTCAACATAGGTTTAAACATGAGAGTGTATTAGTTATTATTTGTAAGTGAATGGGTTTAATGAACTCAGGGGCCCTTACCTACTTTAGAGCGGTATAATTGGGCTGCACTTACTTCTGACTTCAGGCACAGTACCGCATCCATTGTATTTCTCCCTTTATGAAAACCACTTTGAAAAGGACAGAATAAGTTTTTACTTTCAAGAAAAAATGATAGTCTATCTGTTACAATTCTCTCCATTATTTTCCCTAATTGAGATGTAAGAGCTATAGGACTATAGTTTGAAGGGTCTGTTGAATCTTTGCCTGGCTTCAACACAGGAATTATAACTGTCTTGAAGCCGTTATAATTCCCTGTCTCCCAAATCAGATTAAAAAGTTTTAAAGTAACAGTAAGAGATATATCATTTAAATGTTTAAGCAATATATAACAAACTCCATCTTCCTGGATTTTCAGCTAAAATCTTCTCTTTATAACTCTTTATAGCTTTAGATAAATTTTCTGAACTATGCACTTTAATTAACGTTTCTGCTAATAACTCTGACTTTTCTTTATTACTAGCAGCTATTTTCCAGTTAAATTCTAGAACAGGTAAGGGAAAGTTCTTCTTAGCACCATTCATTTTCTTAATAACTCTCCATGCCTCAGATAACTTGGTTTCTCTTCCAATAGAATTACAATACTGCCTCCAACATGCTTTCTTAGCTGCTCAAATAGCCTTCCTAACTATAGCTTGTGCTTTCTTATATTGGATAAATGCCTCAAAAGTATGTCATCTCCTTACCAATTAAAAAGCTTTATTTCTTCCCCTTATAGCAATACTACATTGCTCATTCCACCATGGAATAGATTTTTTATTTCCTCTTCCTCTGGTTTAAGAAATTGCAGTTTCAGCTGCATTAACAATAAAAGGCACAATCTTTGAGTTACATAACTGCACATCCGAAAACAAGTTTTAATCTAGTTTCGAAGTGAGCACTCTTTCAAACGAACAATCTTCAAACAGTAGAGAACCAATCACGCTACAGCTTTGGATGTTTCCCATGTAGAGAGCCAATCACGATAGAGGTTTGGAGGAAGTGTTGTGGGACTGTTCTAAGCTAGTATAGGACTAAATATACGTACAGCCTAAACGGTTCTTCATTGCTTTCATTATATTAAAAATAAAATGTATGTGAGAATATATAGAAACATCACAAATTGTTCTGAAGGGTTCGTGTTAATTTAGTGGTCATTTGACACACTACACGTAAGCTTTCTCGGAGTCCCATGCTAGACTGCAAACGTTAACTTTTCAAAGCTGCCTCTGGGAGTTGGGGCTCCCAGTGTTTTCAGGTACGATTACATGTAGTGTTTATTTGTTTTTATAAATGTATTAGCTTTTATATTTTCAAATTGTACTTGCAGCATAGACTTAGTTCAAGGCATCATAGAACGTAAACTTTTGGGGCTACATGCTACATCTGTAAGAACTAACACTGCACATCACCACAATCCCACCATCACCACAGTGAAAAATGACAGTAATAGCATCGTGCTGTGGAGATGATATTATATAGGGAAGGTGCGTGGAGCTAAATACAGTGCAGTCAGACGAAAATCTGGTATAGGCTGCAAGGTTAGCTTCTAGCTAAGCATCCAGTCAGAGGTAGTTTAGATCAAAGCATGTTCATGTGGCCCATTAAAACGTCAGATCTATAAACCTTTGAGAAGCTGTGTAAATGATTAGTGTTTATAATGTGAAAAAATCTCAAATGTTCAAGGATAATGTATACTTTTCTCGGGCACTATTTTAGTTTTAGCTTAAATGAAAAATAACCTGTATTGGCAAACTTTTCTTTCTTTAGCTTTTCCAGCATGAAGACGAATAAGTCTTATAAACTCGTACTGCACAAGAAAGGTTTTGGTGGAAGTGGTAAGAAGAAACTTTGAATGCCTCAGTCAGCACCTACTGGTGTAAATGTTTTAGTGGGATTGTATTGAAAATGAGCTTATTCACTGAGCAGATGATGAGCTGGTTGTCAACCCAAAAATCTTCCCTCAAGTCAACCTGGGAGACATAATTGAGATTGCTCATCCTACAGATGACTACAGGTGAGATGACTTAAAACAAGAAATGATGGCTTATGTTGTTTTGCTGAACTTTTTTTTATGTGTTGACTCTCGATGAGTGTGATATGACTGTGTCTTTTGGTTTGCAGTCCTCTTCTGCTTCAGGTGAACAGCTTAAAAGAGGATCTTCAGAAAGGTAAATAAAGTTTTATCCTGGGGGATTAGTTGCATTGAGTGAGGCTTCTTTGTTGCAGCAGTGGTGACCAACAAGGAGTGTAAAACTAGAATAAATTATAATTCACCTCTGTCAGTCTGCCCAGGACAAGCCACAGCTGGCTAGTGTACAGTAACTAGCCACCGTCAGTGTGTGAATGTGTGCGTTAATGGCTGAATGAGCGTAGTGTGAAGTGCTCTGGGATCCTCTGGACTTGATAAAAAGCTGTACAAGTACAGACCATTTACCATAATAGGGGTGCACCAATAAATCCACCCCAATTTACTTTATTTTGGGAAATTGGTGATCAGCTGGCAATTTTTGTTGCTATACTTAGTGACTTCTGATTTCAGATTTCTTTCAGACGAAAAAAAAAGAAATCAGAATCTGCAGGTGGAGTTTTTTAGTGATTGGTGTGTCCTTTATATAAATTGACTATATCCTTGCTCTCAAAATGTTGAGAGCAAGGTCGTAGCTCTCAAATTCCACTTTCATTCCACTTTTATCCACTTTCATCTTAGTCGATAGTGGGAAATAAAAAAAAAATCTTTAATCTTTGGCCACCTTATTTTTCTGGGTTGAACTTGAAGTGAACCTTGTGCAGAGAAAAGAGGTTTATTTTTTGTTGTTTTGTCACATTCTAAGTTCTTTTTTTTTTTTTTACATCTTGGAGCATAAACCATCAAATCTGTCCATAAATCTCTTGATACCACATTGCAGATCCTTTGCAATGACTTCATGCTTTGCATCATCATGCTGGACATCATCTTCTTTTGCAGAGACCATCAGTGTGGACCAGACCGTAGCACAGGTTTTCAAGCTTCGTGCCTATCAGGATGTTATTGTTAATATAGTTGACCCTAAGGTATGCTTATTTTGGCTGACTTTTAACTTTGTTCACCTGCTGGTAGTGCAGAATTTCTAACAGTTTTGTGTTTTCCACCAAAAGGATGTAACACTCGATCTGGTGGAACTGACGTTCAAAGATCAGTACATTGGCAGAGGAGACATGTGGAGGCTAAAGAAGAGTCTGGTGGGCCATGTGAATGCTGCCAATGCATACTCCACAATAACAAGGAAATCACTTCCATTACCCCCTCCCTTGAAGTGGCAACAACAAGAACAACATTCTTTCTGGCCAGGATATGTCATACATTTGTGAAGTTTTTATGGTTTCTTTTTACTGCAGAATTAAAGTAAATGCATTACCCAAGAAAAAAGTTCTACCCAGATAACAAAAAAGTTGCACGAACTTCCCAACCAGGACTGAAAGAACAGAATTCTGTCTTGTTATTCTTGGACCCCTGAGAGACTGAACACATTTTTCTATCCTAGTGTAGTTTTTTGCCTTTTGTTTAATGCTGTGTGTAATTTATGTCATTTGTGTTTTAGGTGAGCACATGTGGTTATGTGACTCAGAAAGTGGAGTTTGCAGGAATCAGGTACGTTACATTGGCTTCACAGCACTTGATGTTGAATTGACTTTGAACAAGTTTTGGAAACTTGGTATTAGAAGCCTGAAATGTAATTTTTTTTCAGCAATTTAGCAGTTTTAAGTATATATTTTTTTAGTTCTGTGCAAAATAAAATTGTGCAATATATATGACATTGCAATATTGTTGTTCTACTTCAATTTTCCCATCATCATGAAAATGCCCTTACTGTTCCTCTTGTGGTTTGTGATGTGGTGTCAAGATCTACTTTGCACTCAGAAAATCTGTCATTTATTAATCAAAACTATTGTGTTAAAGTCCCGGCCCTAAAAAATGTCTCTTTTAATGTCAGTGTGTGGCAAAAAGTTGTATAGTTTTTAATACAATATATGTAAACATCTGATTTCAAGTTTACTAGGCAAACCTGAATAACAGACACTTTTTGTTGATAAATCTGGTGACTAGAAACAATCATTTGTTATTACTAGAATTGTAGAAAAGATTGATTCTATAGAAAATCACAATTCCTAGTCCTGGGAATTCTGATTCTATTCAAAATGCCAAAAAATTTTTTTTATTGATTTTGTACGTCTTTTCCACTCGTATTTGTGAGTGCACTGCATATTGCATTATGCATTCACTCGACCACATAGAAGACCGTATTGCCCACTGTTTGTATTTTTAGTATTTCTTTATTTTAAAAAACCCAGACAGCTAATTTCAGTCACCTAATGTAAGCAGAATCTCTAGAGTGATTGTATAGAAAAATTGGTTTCTGAATTAGAAATAGTTTTTGAGTCAAATCGTGACCTTAAAAATCATAATCGAATCTCTGCATTTTACACATCAAACCCTTACTGGAAAGATAAAAAAGACACCAAACCAGGAACATTATTGAATGGTCAAATACAGTCTACAAAAGTTGTGCAAAGTCTTATTTTATCAACATGTTAAGCAAACTGTTTTTAATGTATTTGATAAAGTCCCGAGTCCGTCCTACAGGTCTCAGATATCTTCTCTGTCTAGAGAATCAATCTGTCTAGAGAACCATCGCTTCATATGAGCAGTTAGACACAAAACATTCACTGGAGAGGCTGTTTGTTTAAGACTCTCAAGATATCAGAGTCTTAATGATGATGTCCTCGATGTCGTTCCACATCTTCTCTGTGTTGTAATTCATGTGCTCGAGGTGCAATACTACAATTATATTGTAGTATTTAAGGTTCTGTAATTATTCCCACACTGTCCAGACTGAAAGGTTTTCCATAATATTTAAGTTTATGCAGTGATCCAATTAGATCAGCCTATGGAACATTTTCTCAATTAGACTTTCTAAGCTTCAAAGTAAACTTGAAATCCTGCGTTACTGAACAGCTTGATTTTCCACCACTGCTCAGCCAGTCCACATGGACAAAAATGTGACCTACGAAGGAAGTGTGCCTTAGCTGACATCAAAACTGATAAATTATGACATTTCGGGTGCTACTCTTCATTGGACACACTGTGTAGTTGAGGTTAATGTTTACTGTTGTTAACCTTTTGGTGTTTTGGGGGATTTGTTTTCAGAGCCCAGACCAGTGAGTTGTGGGTGAAAGGAGAAAAAGTGACCTGTGGCTACATTAGCGAGAATACCAGAGTAAGTTATGAAAAACAAATGAGTAAGGAGCTTTCCTGGAGAGTCAGGCTTTGATATGTTCATATGGTGACATTTTTATAGCTAATTTTACTGATCCATAGTTGTACACAGCCTCATGCAAACACTGCCTGGCCAAAAAAACAAAAGTCACCACCTGGATTTAACTAAACAAATAGGTACAAACCTCCTATTAGATAATTAGTGCATGGGCAATTATATTTCAGCTGGCAATAGAATGCTGATCCAGAACGGAGCTGCTGATGTTCTCACTAAAACCAGGAAGATAGACCACCTCACCCAGTTCTAAAGTCCTTCCACTGAGAGAATAGACTTTAAAATACTGTTAGTTTATAAATCACTGAACAGCTTAGCAATACAAAACATTAAAGATCTGCTGTTGTTGTATCAACCTTCCAGACCTCTTAGGTCTTCTGGTTCTGGTCTGCTCTGCATCCACAAAACTATAACCAAACATGGAAAAGCAGCGTGGTACGTAGAACAGCTTCTATGTAACACACATCTGGGACAGACGTCCAGAAAACCGCAGAACAGCCAAATCGCTGAGTGCCTTTAAATCAAGACTAAAATCCCACCTGTTTAGAGTTGCTTTTGAATAATAATAAATGAAACACTTACCAACATTTTGATATGTAGTAGTGGCACTTGGCAAAATATAATGTTTACAGTAAAAATATAATGTTTACTGGTAATGTTTACACGGAAGTCTGTGTGGTGTATTTTTGTGTTTTTATGATGTAAAGCACTTTGAATTTCCTTGTTGCTGAAATGCACTGTACAAATAGACTTGACTAATTCATGACTTTCACCAGTAGTAACACCCGGCTGTTGATCATATAACTAGTGTGATGCGAAAAAGTTTTTCCATTGCAGTTCTGCGAAATACATCTATTTTGATTCAATTCAAATTCAATTACATCCAAAAATACTTTAATAATCCCAAAGGGAAATTATATGTTGTTGTAAGTCATTAATTCAAATTCTTCAAAGAGTTATTGTAGACACGGCCACCTCAATATAGCACAACGTTTTTATAAAAAAAAAAATTTCTTTGAAATTAACATGTTTCTGATAAGGAAATTTATTTTAGTAATTTCAGTTTGTGCAAATTGGAAATGTAGCTATTGCCAGAATTCATTTGGCTCAAATTATGACAGTGTGATTGAGAGAGTAGGAGACATGAATCTTCCTCCACAGAGTTCACACCTGAACCTCACTGAGAATCTTTGATATATTCTGTCTGGAGAAGACTTTAAGCAGTGGTCAGACTCTTCCATCATCAATACAAGATGTTGGTGAAAAATTAATGCAACACTGGATTAAAACTAAATCTGGTGATATTGCAGAAGCTTATCAAAACAATCTCTGTGTGTGAGTTCTGTGATCTAAGCTAGAGACGGTGAAAGGAAATATCATAATGCGTGATTTCTTTTTCTTTTCATTTTTTTGTTTCTTGTCTTACAATTTGTTTTGGTCAGGCAGATATACCTCCATATATTTGACCTCCATATATTTGACCCAATTTTCCATGGTATAGACACTGAAACATAATTTCACCACACTGTCCTTTAAGAAAAATAATGAAGGCGTATTTGGAAATAAGGAGCAAAACGTCCAAGTCAATCCTCAATGCATTCATTTCATCTTCATACACTTCTTTCATGTTGCGCTATTAATTATACCAACATGATGTTCTGGTTTCTCAGGTGGTTTTTAGATCAACATCTGCTATGGTTTACATCTTCATCCAGATGAGCCGTGAGATGTGGGATTTTGACATATATGGTAAGTCATACATGAGGGGTATCTGACTTGCAGCTCCTTCTGCATCTTCATAGACAAAGGTTTTACTAGAATGTTTTACTTTTAGGGGATCTGTACTTTGAGAAGGCGGTCAGTGGTTTCCTGTCTGACCTGTTCACTAAATGGAAGGTTTGTGTCCTTTAGTTGTTGTTTTACTAACCTCCAGTCTTCTTGACCTGTTTCTAGATGTATACTTAGAGTGCTGTTCAACACTTCTGTTTGAAGCCCATTTTAATCATAAGGTTTCATGTATTGCAACATGGTTAAAAATAATAATCTGGACCAGGATTTGAAATCTAATAGAGGAAACCCAAATGAGGGGAGGTAGCTATGGCCCCATAGACAGAGTTTAGTTCTTAATGCATCCATCCATTAAGATGATCAGATTTGGTTCAGAGATTAGGAGCCAAAGTGGTCAATCTAGCTTTTTTCATCTAAGACAGCTGGCCAAGGTCAAGCTTTTTCTTGTAGCATTCACCTCTAGCTCTCGGTGAAGGCAGACGCTTTTTTTCTCTGCTCCCCTTCTCACCCTTCTTGCTCTGTTTAGTGCTGCTTTTTGGTAGCCTTTCTTTGCACATCCTCCAAATCTACAAATTATCTGGTTAACTAGTCTCAATGCAATTGATCAAATTTTCTAAATGTAAAAACTGGGGAGAGGAGAGCCCACTTGTACTGCGGAGACACATCTGGAGGAATACATCCTGGATTTATTTGCATCATGATAACAGGATTTCTCCTGTTTGGAGTTGATGGATACCTGGCATATTGACAAATTTGTGATGGATTGAGCCTACTAGCAAACACTCAGGCTGACATGCTGTGAGGCAGAGGCTGAAGTTGGATGCGATCCTTTTGTAGGCAAACTTTGGATGCTAAAACTCACTAGCAGGATGGAATTGATCTTGGAGAAGTTGCTAGTTCTGGCCCAGTGAGAACGACCACGCTAATTTGGATGAATGGAATTAACAGAAATGTACTTGTTGAGACTCTAGGGAGGATGAAAATTTTAAGTCTTCCTGATCTAAAGAAAATTAGTTTATTCTGAATCTGGCTCCCTTGTGTCGGCTCTGGCTTGCTGGCTATCTCAAATCTCCTGAAGTTTATGTAAACAAGTGCCCCTTCCCATCCTCTCACCCCTCCGGAAGTCACCCGTGGAATTGTATGGTCTATTACTTTAGACCAATATTTAGCTTATTGCTATCCAGAGAAATTCCTTGTAGCTTATAAATTATGCAGTACTTATAACAGGAGCATCTAGTTTATATTTTCACTCAACCCAGAACAGGAATCAAACTGATTAGCTACAACAAAAAGATCCAGAGGATTTCACTCAACCCAGAGTAGGAATTAGAACAAACTTAGTATCCAGAGAAACTCCTCCATCTAGACAAAGTACTTACTAGCTTAGATCAACATCAAAACAAGAATCCAGAGAAACCCCTACTAGTTTATAAATCACACACTACTTATTCTTAAACATGGGGTTATACTTTTTTGTTTTCGTTTTTCTTCTTTTGCTCTTTCCTTTGGTTTGTTGTGTTGTATTTTCTTTTAATTCATGTAAAGCACTTTGGATTGCCTTGTCACTGAAAATGTGCTATATAAATAAAACTACCTCACCTCACCTTAATGTTTTTTATTTTTTTTACCAAGTTATAAATCAGCAAACACTCTGGAGCTTTTTAAGTCTCTTTTGAAGACTCACTCTTATGATCTGACTTTTTGTACACATTGATGCAAATGTTTTTTGTGTTGTGTCCCTTTTCTTTCCAGTGTCTTTGTTAATATAACAGTCTTTTAAAGTCTTTCCGCTGTCTAATGCTAGACAGTTGAATCTTTTACCTTTTGATGCCTTTTAGCATTTTGTTTGTTTTTTTTTCCTTGTAAAGCACATTTTACAGCCTGAAAATGTTCTATGTAAATAAATTTGACCTTGACTTTATTCTTGTATTAGTACAACTTTCTTATACCATTATGACTTTATTCTCATATTCAATTTCTTTTTCTTCGCCTGCCCTAATACTCCATTATATGTATTCCTGTAATAGTTCAGGTTGGATGTTAAAAATCACCAAAGTTCTAAAAAAGTAAATAATAATAATAATAATTTCCACAGAAAAATCAGCCGAAGCATCTTAAAAAAAGATGAACATTTATAACATTTCATGTTGACAGGAGAAGAACTGTAGTCATGAAGTGACCGTTGTGCTGTTTTCACGGACATTTTACAACGCCAAAACTTTGGGTGAGTGGCTATGATGATTGATTGTATTCTCTGAGCAATATTAAAATAAGATTTTTCTTATGTTGTTAAACCCCTCAGAGGAGTTTCCTGAGAATCTAAGAGGATCCATCAGACAGAATCATGAGGGACGCTATTATGAAGATTTCTACAGGTAAGCATACCAACAGAAGGAAAGCCCATACCATGGCGATGTTTGATGGAAGCAGTCAATATGCACTTTTGTGATCAGGGTTGTGGCTCAGAATGAGAGACGGGATGAGTGGACGTCATTACTGGTCACCATTAAGAAACTCTTCATTCAGTACCCTTTTCTGGTTCGACTTAAAGAAGCAGGTAGTGGAGGAATCCAAATCATTTCCAACCTTTGGATCGGAATCCATTTATAACCTAAAGTTTTTGTTCATTTCCTTTAATGCCAGCTGGTTTTCCTGTGGGTTATAATTCCACTGCAGTGCAGGGAAACTACCTGGAGGCCATTAATCTTTCTTTTAATGGTGAGTGGTGTAAGACTGAACCTCTTGTAACATTATGGCTCTGTGTGTCAAGACATTTCTTTGTTTTGTAGAAGAAGGTAGAAACATGGAAAATTTTTTAAAGGTTTCATCAAATTTACATCAAATAATAGGTCTTTTTTTTCCCCAATCAATTTTAGAAAATCTATCAAAAGAGCTGTTGGACTCTCATACAGACTTTTACTTGGGTTATTCATAAAATAGTTGGAGTAAATGGTTTTAAAGTATGAGGTTTAACCATTTGATGCAATGAACCTACAGTATAGCCCCCCAGTTAGTTTGAATATATACTAGATGTATTGGAATACATATTTTGTTCTACAATGGTAAGAGTATTAATCTACCACTGTAGAGGAGTAAAAATGCCCTCGTACTTTAAAAATAAAAACGTGAAACATAATTTTATTTAATTTTTGACAGAAATGTAGTAAAAGTAAGGCAGTCTGTGACCTAATCTGATGTCTGTAACAACTGGTGCTCCTTTAGTTTCCATGGTTTCACTGCAGGTTTTGAGGGGACTCACTAATTGTAGTTAGAAGAATTTGTCGTTTTTTTTGAAAGCCATGATCGAAGTGGTGTTTAAGCCACCCAGCTTAAACACCACTTTAAGTGGTGTTTAAGCTGTGCATTGCGCAGAGATAATGCGCAATGCACAGAAAAAGGTCGAGGAGGGTGGTGCTAAATTACTCTATGAATTATAAGACAAATCCGGTCCATTCAGAACTTTTATTGGCAAGGCAACAAAAGAATATGAAACCTCTGATAACCAGGCTGCTCCTAGTTAAGAGTAAACAAAGTTTAATGCTGAAATTATTCACTGCTAATATGAAAAGGATCAATGAGTTTGATGTCTTTTTGATGCTTGTGAAATATGAGGGCTTTAAGTCACCAGATTTATCAATTTGTTTGGATGACAATATGATGTCATCCAAACATAGAAAGTCTATCATGATACGATTTTGATTTAATTCACAAGTTGATACGATGCATCTTATCCCCTTCTAGCACATTAATTACATATATATAAACTTGCAAAAATAATTTATAATTTGAGCACCATTCATTTAAATGAAAAAATATATATATTTTATAAAAAAAAAAGATCACTTATTCAAAATAATCTCGTTTTTCACGGTCTAGTGCATTTAAAAAAAAAAAATTTGTTAGCTTAATATTGCCCTTAATGAGCTTTCACTCATATAGACACAAATGTGACAGATATTAAGCTTTAATAAATTAACAGGCTTTTCAGTCCCTTCTTATATACCAGTACATTTAAGAAGACTTTAAGCTTTCATCTTTTTTTAGTGTCTCAAACAAAACATGTGAGCAGAACAGAACCACTTAATCTATTCTTCAAAATGGAAACGCATTTCAAATGCATAATTTTAAAGATGAGGATGTTGTGGAAACATTTTCATTTTGCCTTGATGTAATTGAATCATTAATAATTTAATTGATGTGGATTAATGTGTTGTTACACCCCTGGAAAATGTTTACTCATTTTACCTTACAAAGGCTAAAACACTTTCTACATGTCTCCCTCAGTGTTTGACAAGCACTACATCAATCGTAACTTTGACCGCACTGGTCAGATGTCCGTGGTCATCACTCCGGGAGTGGGAGTGTTTGAAGTTGACCGGCTGCTTATGATACTGACTAAACAGCGAATGATTGATAATGGTCAGTATTTTGTTGAAAGTGATCGTTGTCTCCTCACAAATGATGAGAGCATGTGAAGTGTGAATGAGGCAAACCATAAAATTATGTTGACCTGTTGTAGGTATCGGTGTAGACTTGGTGTGTATGGGTGAGCAGCCACTGCACGCTGTACCGTTGTTTAAGGTGAGACATTCTGAAGTATGAGCCTGTACTTGAGTTTCCATTAACCATAATATTGCGCAAATTTAAATAATGAAAATAAATTCACTTAATGGAAACATAACAGTTTTTGATAGTTTTTGATCTAAGATGAGGTGGTTTTTTGGCTATATCAAAATAGATGTATGTTGCAAAATTGCAATAGAAACACTTTTTTTCCACATCACACAGGTGACATGATTAATAGTTGGATGTTACTGCTGATGAAAACCACAAAGAAGATGACAAGAAGTAGTAGGAGGAGGGTTTTTTTTTGGAGAATGTGCTGCTGGCTCCACCAGAGCTCTCACAGCATCACACAATTCATAAAAGTTGGGTGTCATTCTAACATGTTGAATTCATAGCTCTTCTGTAAAATCTCCAACTACAATTTCCCCAAAATACCGCATACACAGCCACTCCAACATATAGGGGCTTGTTGTTGCGTAAAAGACGGCAACGTTTCCTTTGGCGGATGATGACAAGCGCCATGGCGTTATAAATATATCTGATGTAACCGCATTCACTGCATTTTTAGTGACTTCTTGCGTGAACAAGCACATTCACGTGCGATTTTAATTTCATTTCTGTTTTAACGGAAACACCGCAATTGCAAAATTGTGCTTTTTCGGCATTAATATAGATAAAGACTTGCGCAGGTTGGTAATGGAAACACAGCTAGTGTTGTTGCTTCTGATACACAATGCTCATTTACAAGTTCTGTTCTGTCACTTCTTCTTAAGCTGCACAACAAAACGACACCTGGGGACTCACGTGTAGGAGACGACTACAACCTTCCCCACTGGATCAACCACAGGTAGGAGCAGTTAGTTACAAATGGTAAATCAAGAATAAATATTTAGAATTAGGGGTGGAATTTCTTTAAAATCACATTGGCTAAAAATAATGCAGAGAAGCTCAAATGTAAACACATACACTCGTATTAATATTTAGCCAGTTACAGAGAAACCACACTTTCTGTTGCCATCAAAAAGCTTCTGACAAACATCTTACTATTCTTCTCAGAAATGATGGATGTCATTTCATTTGGATGGTTTCCTTGCAAAGTTGAGTTCTATTGTGTAATGACCTTCAGTGTTTGCCATCATGATGAGTGTATGGAGAGTTCTGATCAGCACTGTACAATAACATTCATTAAATTGGAATATACGGTATGTCCTGATGAGTCTTGTTTGTCAAATTTAAAAAAACGTTTGAAAATAACAACCCTTATGCAGGTATTAAACATATTTTCATTAAGCTCATGTTTCTGTTTTTAAAATAGTTTTTTCTTGGTCTCGTGTAAAATTCAAATTTTAAATGTCATGTTTTCAATAACTACAAACAGAAAATCATTATACTTAACAGAAATAAAAACTTCCAAACATCCCTCTGCGTAATTAAACTGTGTGTGTGATACGGTTTCTGAAATAAATGTGTTTTTCAATAATATTCTAATTAACTCTATAGGTCTCTACATATGAATGGGTCTTACAATTATTTTTACCAAATTATTTTCTTCTGAAAAGTAGCCAATTTCTGTTTTACAATATTTGACATCCATTCTAAAGCACTGAAATGTTCTGTTGTTTTTAAATTCTAATATAGTTACTTTGAAAATGAGCCTTATGCTTCAGGGTGAATCCATTCACATCATTATTGTGAAATTCTGTAAAGTGAGTAAAATTGTTCAAGACTCAAAATTTTAATCCAGTTGTTGTTTCTGCCCTTAGCTTTGAGGGTTTCTGACTTCTACTGTATAATGAAGAAATCAGGGTTAATGTTGTTTCTTTTCTACAGCTTCTACACGTCCAGAAGCCAGAATTCCTGCAGCTCATTCACTCCTCGAATCAAACTGGCTGATCACAAGGTACGTCTTTTAGTCTGCCCAACTAATTAATTTAATATTATGTTTTTTTGTTAGCTAAGCGTCTGAACTTACTTTGGTGAACACTGATCTTATTTGTAGCCTCATGCTGAGATCCAGAAGAGCAACAAAGACCGCTGTAAGTTACCATCCACCATCTCAACTATTTGATCTGTTAGAAGGAATCCGACCCTGACCTGATGGACTCTTGTAGCTCTTAGTTCTCCAAAGGACTCAGACAACAGCCTGCCTATACAGGTAGATTACGATGCCTATGATGCTCAGGTGTTCCGGCTTCCAGGTCCATCACGGATTCAGAGGAGCACCAACTTCAGGTAATCCAGATCTTCTATTGCGCTGCTGATGTAGAAAACTATATTAAAACATAAACAATCTGTTATTAGGGTTAGGGATCAGTCCCTTTTGAAAAATCAATCTGACAGAGTTTGTTCTATTGTGCGGAGCCCCCTAGGGGACATGGGTAATTTTTTTTCTTTTGCGTTCCCTTGCAAAACTTTTGCATTACTTTGCAAAACCTTTTGCGTTCCCTCACAAAACCTTTTACATTACCTCGCAAAACTTTTGCATTCCTTCGCAATACTGTACTGATCAATTATACGGCATAATTGAATACTTTAAGCCTTTCTTACGGTGGCCGCGGTACTTTCTGCTTTAATATAAGGTTATGTGAGGTTTTTCCATGAATGTTAATATCTCTTTGTGAAATATCTGAAGTTTTATATCTTTTTCTTTAGGATAGAAAGGCACCAAAAACCTATGATATAAACAGAAACTTTCCGTAAGTAGGAAAGAAATAAAAATACATTCTAATTTGGACTATTTCTGAGTTATTTCGTGGGGTAATAAGTCATCTGATAGTTTTAATTGTGTCTCTGTTGTGTTTGTAGTCTTAATGGTTTAAAGGGCTTTCAATGCTTTTCCATCTCAATATTAACAGACATAAACATGCAGTGAATAAATCGATTTTCAATCAGTTTTTTGCACCAAAGTCTTAACAATAATAAAAAAGTTTTATTATTATATAACACGGCAAAGTAATGATTGTAAAGGGCCGCACTGGGTTAACTCGGGGAATCTTATCTGTCCGTGTATCAATCAACTCCGAACCATTTCTTTGTTCTGCCACAATTATCGATTTATTCCATTTTGATTATCATGCTTCAAACTTTGCGAGGACTGACCATCCCACTCACCGCTTCCTCATACACACAAAGTCAGCAGCCAGTAACCTTCAATTCATACATGATGACGTCACACCCACATCAACACACCCACCACCCGTGTCAAAGCCCCGTGCTCCTGTCATATCAATAATTACTTATTTCATTCATATGGCTCTTGCAGAGCCTCAGTGAAAATGTGTTTATTATTATTATTAACTCTTCGGTGCAAAACACTGATTGAAAATCGATTTTTTTACTGCATGTTTATGTCTGTTAATGTTAAGATGGAACGGCACTGACAGCCCTTTAAACCATTAAGACTACGAACACAAAAGACAAAATCAAAACTTACAGATGACTTATTACCCCGCGATAATAACTCAGAAATAGTCCAAATTAGGATGTATTTTTATCTCTTTCCTACTTACGGAACATTTTTGTTTATATCATAGGTTTTTGGTGCCTTTCTAACCTAAAGAAAAAGATATAAAACTTCAAATATTTCACAAAGAGATATTAATATTCATGGAAAAACCTCACATAACCTTATATTAAAGCAGAAAGTACGGCGGCCACCATAAGAAAGGCTTATAGTATTCAATTATGCAGCATAACTGATCAGTACAGTATTGCGAGGGAACGCAAAAGTTTTGCGAGGGAACGCAAAAGTATTGCAAGGGAAAGCAAAAGAAAAAAATTCCCCATGTCCCCTAGGGGGCTCCGTACTATTGAACATATGCTTCAGTCAATCAGTCAGTTTTATTTGCAAAGCACCCATCATTCTAGACGCAGCTCAAAGTGATGACAGATCAATAAAAACAATCCCACCAATTAAAACAAAGAATTACCCACCCCAACCCCACATGGAAAAACACACAACTGTATGGAATATGCATTAACTGAGCGGAAATGATCCAATTCAGAAAATATAGTTAAAAAGATGGGTCTTGAGCTGCTCTTGAAGACAACATTTTCTGCAGACCATTCCACAAACGGGGGCCATAATATTGCTTCCTCCATTCTAGGATTGGTCGAGACAAAGAGACGAGTGGCAGGAAAAGCTGGGGCTCTGTGGACATCAGCACCGGCATCGGCACGTCTTCTCCTGTTCGCTCAGGGGGGACAGAGGACCAGACGAGCCTGGCCTCTGATGACAGCCTGGGTCCTGTGTCCAACATGCTGCTGATCCCCCGGGGTCCTCCAGCGCAGTATGAAGTCAGCAGCTCTCTGGGATACACCAGCACCAGCGGTAGCTTACTGTTTACCTCTGGTGTCTCCATCATGATGTGTTCACTGTGGTCACTTCCATGCTGCTCTTTAGAGTTATTGGAGAAGATGATGGACTCTCAGCGGGACTCCAGCGCCCCCGGCAGGTTCACAGTGGGCAGTGCTGAGTCCACCCTGCATATCCGTCCTGGAGGCTACACTCCTCAGAGAGCTCTCATAAACCCCTTCACACCATCCAGGATGCCCATGAAGCTGACCTCCAACCGGCGCCGCTGGATGCACACATTCCCTGTTGGTGAGAAGACCAATTCTTAATTTAATTCTTTTGATCACGAAATTGCACAAATCAAAAATAATGAAAATAAATTAGCTAAATGGAAACACACCAATTAAAAATCAAAAATCAAAACTCACATTTTTGTACTAGGATGAGGTGATTTTTCAGCCATATTGAAGTAGACGTATTTTGCAAAACAGCAACAGACTTTTTTTTTTTGCATCAAACGAGTCACTTAATTAACAGCTCCTGGATGTTACTAAAGAAGACAACAGGAAGTTCTAGAAGGATAATGGTTTGATTTTGTTTCTTTGACAATGAACAGAGCTCTCATAACACCACATATCTCATAAAAAGTTGGGTGTCATTCTAACGTGGTGAATCCATAGCTTTTCTGTAAAATGGCCAACTACAATTTCCCCAAAATGCAGTACAAGAATAAGACGGCAACATCTCCTCTGATGGGTGATGATGAGTGCTAGTGACATGGCTGAATTGTGAAGATATTTCATGTAACTGTTTACATCTGTCGCTACCATAATTTTTAATGAGCTATGGCCTTAACAAAGTTGGTCACGTTTGATTTTAATTTAATTTCTTATCTAAATTGAAAAGTTTTGTTTTTTTGGCATCAGATGAATATAGACAAAGATTTAGTAAAGAAAACAAGCTACTATGTTGCAGAGACAGGTCTACTCTATGAATCCCAAATCTTTGGGGAAAGTTTTTTCTCTTTGATCAGGTCTTAACCAAAATGGAGGCTTCTAAATATGCTGCTATTCACCTAATTGGCAACATGTGTTACTTTCTTCTTCAGGTCCTTCTGGAGAGGCAATCCAGATCCATCACCAGACCAGGCAGAACATGGCAGAGCTACAGGGCAGCCTGCAGAAAGATCCAACTCACACATCTGCTGAGCTACTGGAGCTGGCTTATCATGAAGCCACAGGACGGTAAGACAGACTCATCCTGGGACCAAGCATTTCTTCTGCAGTCAGTTTCCACCTGTAGTCAGGGAAGATGGACATATGGCGATTTGTCTTTGTCTTTAAGGCGAACAACATCCAGGCAAGCAGGCGAGAACGGCCTTTACATTTGTGGAGGAACAGAAGAGTTCACTGGGAGTCCAGGGAGCAACAACAGCTGTGGTATCCTACTCAAACAGCCGTACTGCTGTCTCCCAGCTCTGTAGATTCCTGATGCAGCTCTCTCCTTCTCCCAGTGTGGAGCAGATTAGGAATCAGACGCTCCACACTACTGACACTCCCCTACTTACTACAGTCATATAGTTAGTTAGAACCAACTGTTCTCTCTGACAGTTAGAAGAGCTGGGAAGCTCACAGCAGATTGATGTATTTTAAAATGTATTTTATATGATAGACCATCAGACAGTCAAAGCCCTTAGAGGTTTGTTAGAGAATATTAGTGAACAGGTGAGCAGAGAAACTTAAGCAAAGTTAAGTTTTAAAACAATATTAAAGCTTTGAACATCTGACACAGCTCTCTCTCTTCAACCCACCATCTGAAGATTAAAAGAGGGTGAACCAAAACATAGACTCCACCAGTTATCAAAGTAGTTTGGTGGTAACATTTGGAACTGCAGAAAGCTGCACTGGCCTATTGCTAAGAGAACTGAAAGATCTGTAGTTTGTCCTAAAACTCATCTAGGAAGAGCACACCTGGAAGGAGATGCTCTGGTCAGAAGAAACTCTTCACTCTAATCTCTCAGTTTTCTTTTGAATTACAGAAAGAGATATTTAAGAGATGTTCATCATACTACAGGTATTCTAGATTAAGTTCAGAAACGAGAATGAAGTTCATGTAGAAACATAATGTGTTTATTAACATGCAGTGATGTGTCACCTAGCACAACATCTGTTTGCTTCCGTACAACATCTGTTGACTGGTAAAAAAGGGCTTTCATTCCTACAGTTTGAAGCCAACCTTAAAAACAACAGACACAGACATGCATCAGTCCAGTTGGGGGGAACTGGACTAATGGAGTCAATATTAAATCAATATCAAATCAATAAATTTCACAAATGTTGTTTTTCTATAATTATTTTTTTATTATGCTTAACCTGCTTTGTACTCTTTGTTTCTTGTATTATTTAAAAATCATATTTATGTTTGCAGCACACAGGCTCTATAAAACCATCTGGATTTAAATTATAGTTATTCTTTATCATTTCAGTAAATGTGAGCATTTGATACTGCTCACATTTATAACTCCATGTTGCTCCCAAAGAAATTAAATATAACTTCAGAATTTTAAAATCCTTAAATATAGTTTATTCATAGAATTCCCCAAATATTAATACATCTCATCTAATTTAGGCCTATGAGTTTTGTACTAAGTGCACTGCTTGCAAAACACACACACACACACACGCACACACAAAAGAAAATCTCTGATACCCTGGCACTGGGCCCCCAAAATAATCAGGGCCCCCGGGCTGTGATAGAAGTCCCCACTTTGACACAGGAGCCAAACCAGAACCAATAAAAACAGTTGTTAGACTGGGATAACAACTGCAGTAAAATATCTGGTTTAAAGATCAATAAACATATAATACCATTTGACAAAGAAAGAAAAAATGCTCTTGTTAAGAGAGGAGATCCAGGTAGAAGGTTTATGTCTGCTTAAAACTGGAGGGTTATGATGTCATAAAAGAAAATGAAGGGTTTAAACATGCAGTTTGGAGAGTTGGACTTCCTTGTTGGATTGGTTAAATTTACAAATGATTAAAAAATAACATATGCAGAAGTTTAAAAGAACATTTGATTGTAAAGAAATGTTTTGTTGTTTTCCCTCATCAGACCTGATTTAGTTTTTCCCCCCCACATATATTAGTCTCTTATATGACCTCTGTCAAGGCCAAATGAAAGCACTTTAAAATGTTTGGCTGCTTTAAGGAAAATGTATAAAATAAACAATGCATGCATCATTAGTGTAAATAGTCAACCACAAATCTCATAACTGTATTGCTTTCTCTTTTGTGTGATTGTGAAATTGTGTGCAGGACTTCTGAGCAACCGAAGCTCCTCCTTCCACGAGTTCTCCAACGGTGCTGAGCCGAGTGAGTCCATCCAATCATTCCTGGACTAAATTGAGATCTTTTTAAGGCTTGCTCAAATTGTCACACAGCTTCACCAGCAGGCTGAAATTGTTATTAATCACCAAACTGATGATGACCATAAACCTTCAGAGGTGTGTTGAACCTGTGAGGGCTTATTGAGCTTTGGCAGACAGGGTTCTCCAGTGGGCGTCTGTTGACAGGGGTGGCAGGTAGAGACACCGCACACAGGTCATGTGGGATCCTCCTCCCTCTGTCCACTTCTTCTTAAGCTTTTTTCTCGAATCTCTCCTGGTATTTCTGAGTTTTGTTATCTACATCCAATCAGTTAGAGCTCCTTAATTCCCCCTCACCGTGATCTGTTTGTATTAAACTTAGTTTGTTTCTGCCTCTTATCTGCATGACTGCATGTTGAGCACACATCTCTCTCTCTGATGATAATTAATTGGGTGATTCTGTCAAACTTTAAACAGTCTGCTTCTTTGGCACAAACTTTCTGATTAGGAATTCTCCTACTACCTTTTATTAGCATGTATAATGAGATTTCTCTGCTTAAATCCACTCAGCACCCTGATTGAGCTTAGGACATACTTTCAGTTTGTTGTTGGTGATGTGGATCACAGAGTGACTGTTTCAGGAGCGCAATCTGCATGTCTGATCACTGCTGCACAGCTACGGCCCCTGCAGGAATCACCAGCAGGGGAGATGGCGTCAGGAAAAGTAACACTTCTGTTTTTCTTCCTCTCTCTTCTTCTTTTATGTTTGCATCATCATCTCTTCTTCTTTTCCATCTTCATGTCTTCTCTATCTGCTCACTCCTGACTCCTGCCCTTTCACTCTGCTTTCCTCCCAAATCCCTCCCACACATGTGCCTCTCCACTGTGGGTACATGTCATGCTCTTTGCGGTGGGGATTTTTGTGTCTGTGTGTGAAGCCCTGCTGCTGTCTGCACCCCCGACAGTGCCCAGCTTCTGCTGCACGGTGGGGGTGGACTGGAAGTCCCTGACTACCCCAGCCTGCCTCCCACTCACCACCGACTACTTCCCTGAACGTCAGACTCTGCAGAATGACTACACTGAAGGCTGCTACGACCTCTTGCCACACAGTGATCTAGAAAGGTAAACAATGTGAGAATTTAAAGGGGCAGTATTATGTAAAATCCACTTTTATGATCTTTTCATCATGTTCTAAAGTTATTCCCTCATCAAAAACATACCTGGAGTGTTGCCTTGATTCATTCATGCAGTTTCCAAGTTTCTGAGCTTCTGCCTCACAGACCAGCCCTCCCTTATGACTCGCCCATTCAGCTTTTTTTTTTCAACTAACCAGCAGCAAACACCTGGTGAAACTGCACATCAGCTGAGCTTATTATGCAAGCCACTTCTCAGTGAAACTCTGGGAAAAAGCATTGTTAAAGAGTGAATAGAGGAGCCATGTTGTGCTGACTTCCTGAAGGCGGAGTTTCAGCCAGACTAAGAATTTTTTTTATTATTAGCATATAGTCACAATATCAATAGAATAATAATGCATTATTACCAGAAGAAAGTTGGAAAATTACAAGAAAAGTTTGTTTTATGAGAGAAAACCTCAGTAGAGACCAGCTCCATGATTCTTTCTTTGAAAATGTATCAGTTGTTTTCACAATCATTTCAAAGTCCTGCTAGTGATTATTTGAGGCTGATGTATTGAAAGATAGTGTTTCTTTATTTGTAAAACTGATAACATAGTATAACTTCACAATATATTTAACATTCCCCATTTTACTTTTTTATTATTTGTGGATGCGGAATTAACATAAAATTACTATTTCATTCTCCTAATATATGACCTTCATGTAATATTACTTTGTTCCAGGAAAGTGACTTTATTCTGGTAATGTTATGACTTTATTTTCATATTATTACAACTTTTATTTTAGGGGAAGCTAAGTGTGATGTGTTTTCAAAGCTCCAATATTAGTGCATTAGCAGATTAGTGGAAATGTTGAGGTCCTTAAGGAGTTTTGTGAACTGATCAGCAATGGTACTCCAGAGTTGGTACGATCCACTTCAGAGGATTCTGAAACTATAATACAATAATTTATTGTTTGAAAATGATAAATGAATTCTAAAATGGTTAAAAATAATAAAAACCTTATTTTTCAAATAAATGTTTAACTTTTCATTCTACTCTAGAAGACAAAATCGTTTTTACTTGTTTTGGCAGGGAGATATCCTTCTTTTGACCATGACTTTTGCCTTTCTCTTTCCTTTTTATAGACGCGAAGATGAAGCTCCAGTGATGACTGCGTCTCAGGTGTTTGAAGAGTTTATCTGTCAGAGGTTAATGCAGGGATATCAGATAATAGTCCAAACAAACAACAGAAAACCTCCTCCTGCAGTGGCCACGCCCCTTGGCAGCAGTCCTCTGTACACTAGAGGTAACTATATGTGATCCAGAGAACTAACCAGTTCCTAGCATACAGCTATGAGGAAAACACAGCACAAATTTAGACTTCAGAAAATAACTTCCAACAGAAAATGAATACTTTTTTAAGCATAGTGTTAAAACAACAGTTTTAATTTTTGTCCTCAACATTATCTTTATCATGGTCAGTGCTAGGCATGGGGATGCAGCCTATGAAGGGACAGGAAAACACTAGGGAAAAAAAAAAAACACAGCATTTTGCCATTGTTGTTGCCCCAGGTCTGGTGTCTTTGCGTCGAGCGGAGGAAGAAGAGACGGTTTACTGGCTCAGCATGGGCCGCACCTTCCATAAGGTCTGCCTCAGAGACAAAATCATCACTGTCACTCGCTACCTGCCGAAGTGAGTGCTTCTGACATCATCCAACTCAAATTCACTGAAAAGCAATCTCAGCTCTTGAAACCTCTAAAAGGCATGCTTTTTGTTATTACTGAAAAAACTACAGCTGATTATCTGATAGTTATTCTGGCAAAACCAAAAAAGACTAAACTCAATGACAGATAGACGGCAGGTTATGACATTTTGGTTTGATTTTATTTTTGTTTTTTCTTTATTAGCATGACAGATATTTTTAAAGTAGTGTTTATTAAAAAAGTTAAAAAGAAAACATGCTCAGGCAGGAAAACTGTTTCCAATTTAAAACAAGGAAGTGAGGATTTGGTGTGTGTGCCTGTAGGTATCCGTATGAATCAGCTCAGATCCAGTACAGCTACAGCCTGTGTCCTCCACACTCAGATGCTCAGTTTGTGTCCTGTTGGGTGGAGTTTGGACATGAGCGGCTGGAGGAATACAAGTGGAACTACCTGGACCAGTACATCTGCTCTGCTGGCTCTGAGGACTTCAGGTGCACACAAATGAATGTTGTCACAGAGCACATGCAGCGCCTAGCAACAGCACTAATGTACCGGCATCTGTCACATTTTGGCAATTTAGGACAACAAACTTTAATGTATTTGGTGGGATTGTATGTGAAAGACCAACAAAAAATTGTGTATGAAGATGAAGGAAATTAAGCATTATTTTTTTCTCTTCACTTTTCATTTTGCAAAAATATATGAGTGTCCATTGAGTATTGAATATATAGATCTATACACACATGCACAAACACACCCACGCACACACACACACATATATATTGGATTTCTCAAAGGGTTCAGTCCCATCCAACTATTGCCCAATAATCTGTCTCTCTACAACATGGAAGGCATCATAGTGGCTAAGATAAGCGGGCACATGGATAAATATATGAGCAGGGCACCGGAGGGCATGGGCATAAATAGCAGAGGAGTCAAACACCAACTCCTTGTAGACCACACAATCGCCCGAGACAACAAAACCCTACACACCAACCTGTGCATGGCTTGGATTGATTACAAGAAAGCCTATGACTCAGTGCTACACACTTGGATCATTGAATGCTTAGAACTGCTGTTCTGCATAGGCCTGAACCCCCTCAGCTAAATCATCAACAAGACTGGGTACTGATACTGACCCAAGAATGGGGCCACCATCAGTCACCTCCTCTACATGGATGACATCAAGCTGTACGCCAAGAGTGAGCGAGACATCGACTCACTGATCCACACCACCAGGATCTACAACACTGACATTGGGATGTCATTCAGACTAGAGAAGTGTGGTCGGATGGTTACAAAGAGAGGGAAGGTCATCCACACAGAAGGGGTCTCACTCCCAGAAAGAACAATAGGACAGTTACAAGTACCTGGGAATACCACAAGCAAATGGCAACCTCCGAAGAGTTTTTTTTTTTTTTTGCGGCGCTAGTGGCTCGCATTTTTCCACGACAGTAGGCTGATAGGAAGGGGGGAAGGAGAGGGAGAAGACATGCGGCAAAGGTCGCCGGGACATTGTCTGTTGAGGCTTTGTCCCTGATGTATCTATGGATCTTGGATGTTTCGTCTTGGACAGTGGTTCTCACACTCACTAGTCCTCTGCCTCCTTCTTTGCGGCTCTCAGGGTGCTGGATTTGGGGTGGAACCCTCCATGCATTGTTAGTAGTTTCCGGGTCTTAACATCTGTGGCCTGTATCTCCTCCTTTGGCCAGCTAATTATTCCTGCAGGGTATCTGATTACTGGCAAGGCATAGCTGTTTATTGCACAGATCTTGTTCTTGCCATTGAGCTGGCTTCTCAGGACTTGCCTTATTCGTTGGAGGTATTTGGCTGTGGCTCTTTTCCTTG
>CAEFZX010000736.1:0-16175 GCA_903066825.1 Alfaro cultratus | reverse complement strand
CATATATATAGATATATATATATATATATATATATATATATATATATATATATATATATATACAGGATTTTCAGAGAGGGAGTGGTGCTGGTTTTGCTTCAGCACCGTGGACAGCTCCAACGGTTCCGCTGCAGCAGGCTGCAGCAGCGTGCCGAGCCATGGTCTGTGTACTGATAAGCCTGTCCTGGATCACAGATGCCTTGACTCATCCTGGCCCTTGATCTGCTGGGAAACAGGCCCCGTTTTTTTTTTTCCTTATTCTTTCTACATAATTATTCTTTCTTGCTTTCTTCCTTTCTTTCTTTCTTTCTTTCTTTCTTTCTTTCTTTCTTTCTTTCTTTCTTTCTTTCTTTGTTNCTTTCTTTCTTTCTTTCTTTCTTTCTTTCTTTCTTTCTTTCTTTCTTTCTTTCTTTCTTTCTTTCTTTCTTTCTTTCCTTCTTTCTTTCTTTCTTTCTTTCTTTCTTTCGTTCTTTCGTTCTTTCGTTCTTTCTTTCTTTCTTCTTGTTTTTTTTGTGCATCACTGATACATTAACAAGGAAAGTACATTGTGCAGCTCTGGACACAAAATCCATTTAATTTAATCCACTCATATGCAGTGGAATCTATACATTCCAAAAATGCAGACCCAATTGCATTAAAAGCACTATTAAAAAAAGGCAGATAGGCCAGATCAGAGTTGCTTATTATTTATGACTTTGGGCCCTTTTATAAATGTCTCAATTAACATTGATTTAGGATTTTTGCCTAGTTCTGTTGAACTATTAGATAATCTATCATCGGTCATAGCCGTATTTCTGTGGCAAATGAGCGAGGAAGAAGAAGACAAGACAAAATCTCTTCCTCTCTCTCCTTAGGGCTTTTACTACACATTTTACTTCAGAACAAGATCTACATTTTTTGTTCCAAAAAGAAGTTACCAAAAGATTCTTGATATACTGTGATTTCATTTGGTATTTGAGTAACACGATGTGAATTCCACAGAAGTAAAAGAATTGAAAAAGCGTTGTATTCTCACAGCAAAACATGGCTCCATATTTGGTAGAGAAAGTCTAAATCCTTTAGGCTTCTTGGCCGCAACTCAATGTTTTGGCTCATTCCACAGAGTTTCTACTTGATGACTTTAGACTCGCTCTACTGATATGCTTTGGATCAATGTCATGCTAGAAGATTAATTTGTAACCTCTCAAAACATTTTCTACATGAGGAAGGAATTGTTTGCGTAGTTTATTGCTCTTTGTTTTGCGGACAAGTGTGCTTTACACACACAAACTGTTGAAATCAACACATTTATCTGAAGGCGGAAGACTTTATGACAACAGTTATCCAAGAAATTTGTGAAACTCACTGAATGATCAGATATTATTTTCCCAGTTGTACTTCTGAAGAATGTAACTCTGATCAAGGGCTGGTGTCAAAGTCAATATTGCTCTTGTTAGAAGTTTAAAAACTGATAGGAGATGCTAACTACTGTTTGCAACATCATAGACTAGATTTGTTTGTGTATTTTATACATGTAAGCACCATTCAACACATTTACTAAGTTGTGAGAGACCATCCCTCCATAGAGTAAATAGTATTATCTTTATTATGGCTGTGTGAGAGACAAAGACAGTAAAGGCGAGGCTTGGCTAGCCTGTTTGACCTGCTCTAACAGGCAAAAAACATAAAATCTTCAGACTTTCAAAGCTGAATTTAAACTTTTGTGGCTATTTTTGTTGATTTTCTTTTGTGACTCAGCTCTTTGAAATGCCTGCTTCTGAATTCAGATAGATTACAGGCAGCAGTGAAGGCATTTCTAAAGGCCTATTGACCTTTTCATTACAGGGTGCAGCTGTTTGTTCTAAGGTGTCCACACTTCTGTGACAGAAAAGACGCTGTTGCTGTTTCTCCTGACCCCTGCACGGATTTGGATAAAAACAGCTCTCCTAAAATAAATAAATAAAATGAGGCATTCTATTTTCAACTCAGCTTCAGGATTCCCTAGAGGAGCTGCAGATTTGCCCACTCTACTGTATTCCCTGTTCTAGTACGAGTCATTGCTCAGGCTTTTAAATCACATTGTTTATAATGGATCCTGTGTGGCTGTGCATTTGAGGAAATCCGAATCTAAGCGGGATCCTTACCTTGTGGGAACTTGCTTTGAAACAGCAGTGCTAACACTTGTGAATCGCTCCTTTCCCCAGTACGCCTTACATTACTCTGTGCTCTTCTCCCTTTGGATCGTTTTAATCGCTGCAGCCAAGCTGTCGGCTTCGTCACCATGTGTTGACGCTAAAACTTCTTAGAAAACTTGCATTTCTTGGCTGTTAATTTCAGATCTCTTTACATGCAGAATTTACTTTAGTGAGTTCTTCAGACCTGGGCTGAAAAAGAACAGCAATAAATTACACACCGCTGCTGCTCACCCACCTGACTCTGCCACTGGAGTCTAAAAGCAGCCGTCTTAACCTCTGCTCCAGTAAAAACCCCTGTGCAGAAAATAGCATCATCATTTGCTTTTATGGAGCCATGGCTTCTTGCATTTAAATCAGCTGTTATTTTGATAGTCTGGGTTTTTTATTTTCTGTGTGTGTGTGTGTGTGTGTGTGTGTGTGTGTGTGCGTGCGTGTTGCTGTGAAATCATCTAACATGAGGCTTCCTGATGCTTTTCAGCCAGCAGCCAAACAGAGTGTCATTTTATGATTAAGCCATCCCAGTAAAGAGGATTTGCAACATGCATGTCTGAAGACATAAAAGGAACAGAATGAGTCAGTATGAATCCAATCTTTTAATGTGAAAGACTTCAGAACATGTAAGGGCGAAGCAGGACTTCCATTACCTGACCAGAAGGAGCTTTCCCACAGAAAAAGATGAAAGTTTTACTTTTAGGAGAGCAGGTTCTTAACATTTAAGGGTGGAAATTCTCCTGGATGTCTTTACAGATCTCCCTCCTCCCCTGGCGGTTGCTCTTCGAACAAAGTTTGGATGTTTTTTTGTTTTTTTTGCTTTCTAGGCTCTCCCTGCTGTGTGGGTTATAGGAAAACCACTTTTAGTCTGCACATTGTCAGCCCACTTGCTCAATGTGTGTAAGTTAAAGATAGCATCTCTCTCTTATTTTTTTCTTCCTCAAAACGCAGGGGCATTTCAGTTTATGTGAATCTGTCTGAGCCTCGGCTTTTCATATTGTGTGTGCTTCAGTACAAGCAGTGATGACAATTTCCATCACTGAATTGCTGAATTACTGTCAGGATGAACAAAAACTTAATGGAAGCAACTGATCTTGTATTGTGTGTTTTTGTTTTGTGCTTTTCTTTTATCATGTGCAACACATGTTTGAGTCAAAAACTTTAAATGAAGTTTGAATCCCTGGGGCAAAAAAAAAAAGCTTAGGAATTGACTTCTGGATTAATTGGACTATTTTAGGAACTGGGATATAGGTCATTTTATGGACTTACTCACACAAGGAGACCTAAGTCATAGATGTGGTAGTCGTAGGTTTGATTCCTTGATTCCCTGGCCTGATGACCTTTGCCACATGATTTTCCCCCCAACTTTCTTGTCTAACTACTTTCAAATAACCTGAGTTAAAACAAAATCCGTTATTCGAAGTAAACTAAATTAATTGACTTAAATGTGTCAAGTTAAATCTACTTAATGAGTAAAGTTAGATAAACTTACCTCTCCACAGCATGTAATAATTTCCATTCGGTATTATTTTAAACTGTGTGAACCATGTTTAAAGTAACAGGATCACCCCTTTTATTTGACTGAAGTTTATCTTTGTCAGATTTGATAACCTATGCAGTTTTGATGTTTTTGTTGTTTTTTTAAAGAGAGCATTCTACAAAATTGGCACCTTTTGTTTATTTTTTTTGGTATTTTTTACACTTTATTACGTTACAACCACAAACTTCTACGTGAGACTCACAGAAACATGGTCTACATAGAATCCCAGTAAAACAGATGGTAGTGTGTACCTGCAAAGCGACAAAATTTTAAAAGATGCTACAAATCCTTTTGCCAAGCTCTGCCATTATGAATAAAATCGAGCTTGTACCTGTTGTTTCTGTACTCATGTGTCCGTCCATCACAGCTCATGACAATCTGAACGAAGACACACCACACGTTCTTTCATCACAACATGAAGCTCCTGTAGCCCTTCTAGATGATGCGGCAGTAAAGCCACCCGCTGAAGCTCATTCTCAACACCAGCATATGGTAATAAACAAGAGCCTCGGGCATCTCCTATTGGCTGACGGCCTGGACAACATCATTTCTCTCCCTTGTTGCCAACAGCCCACATGCTGGTCTTTTGCACTTCGCCTGTGATCACTTTGATGATTTGGTGGCTTGACCTTTTGCAGACTCATGTAGCCTTACTCAATGATACTCTGGCTCCCTCAACAATTAGTTTAACTCACAGACTTGAAAAGAAAAGTACTCCGGAGTTCAGCGAGGATGAACTTTCCCAACTAATTTGCCTTATTTTTAGATTCTTGATCAGGGAGCAGCGTTTTTATTAGGGTTAATTAGGCTCGATATTGGCTGACAGATTTTCTCCTCGTGTGAACAGGAAACTACTCAGTCCAGAGCCAGGAGTTGAACCTGAGTTGAGGGAATGTAGTTTCAAAATGTTTTTATAATCATATTTTAAATAATTGAATTAAAATTTAAAAAGTACACATAGGAGTGAACCATAGAAAATTCTTTAAATGTGTTTGTTTGTAACTCGGATGTTTTCTTTCTTCTGTTTTAAAGGAAAGTGGCATATGGAGGCAAAATGGCTTAAAATGTGACAAAAACTACTAAGTTATAAATATGCATATGATCAATTAAGATATAGAACAAGATAATTATGTGCTACAATTTAGTTTTGTTTGAGAAAAAAGGGGTCTTTGTCTTCCTAATAAGGTCCATCCATTTGAGATTAAAAAAAATGCAAATAGACAAAAATGGGAAAAGAAAAAAAAAACAGAACATGACCTTCCTGTCTTCAGGAGTGATTATTTTCTCCTACCTAATTAATTTATGGCGGGAGACTTGTACGTAATGCATTCTGTATTCTCTAAAGCAGAAAAGGTCTTTTCTCATTAGTAATTTTATAATTCATGCATTGCTGAAGGTCAGTGTGAATACTGGTGAATGAATATTCTATATCCGGATTCTTTGCTTGCAAAGACTTTTAGTTATTTCGCATATTCTAGCTTTCATTTCCATTCATTTTAATCATTTCCATAAAAGAGTGCACTTTTCCTTTTCAGGGGTTGAATAGGGTTGTTTTGTGAAGATCTTTTTAATATATCACCCTTGAAATGGCCATTTATTGATCTCCGGTCCTCTTTCTCATTTTGGTCTCATTTCTTGCTATCGTAACTCGCTCCAGCCCTGCGAGCTCTTAGCTACGTGCCCTGACTGTGGCCGGGCCCCTGAGGCACCAGGGCCACAGACAGATGGCACCACAGTTGCAAAGCCAGGGGGGTAAAGCGAAGAGGTTAGCTGGCGTGGCGGAAAGCAGCGAGGTGCTCCATTCAAGGACATGTTTTCGGTGCCTTAGCAGAGGGACGAGGGCGAGAAACTGAGGCTTTTAAGGGTCTTTAGGGATATCAAGGAAAATTCAGATGTTATTTATAGCTGCACGTTGTGACCACGGAAGCACAGATGCAGTACAGTGAAGTGCAGTTTGCGTAGTCAGCGGTGATTTAAAGGTGCCAACAGAACCTTTAAATCACCGTTTAAAGGTGAGATGATCTCAGTGCACCTCAGATCATAAAGCAACTTGTAAGGTACGCTGAAAAAAAAATGACTGCAATAATTCCAGTGTTTTTAATACCTAAATACCTAGACTGATAGTAATTTTATTAATAACTAAGTTTTGTTTATTAGTTTGCTAATATAGTTGCATTCCTGAAGAAATGAGTCAGGAAGTAAGTGTAGTTTGGTAGACTAGGCAAACTCTCTCCCAGACAGTTGTCCTGTCTGCACCCGTCCACAAACAGCTCTTACAACAGATTGTTGTACTGCAGGACTGATTAAATTTTCAAAAGGCCTATTTTTTTTTTTTTTTCGTTCCACACAAATGTCACAGAAAAGCAGTTAGATGTACAATGCAGTGAATATAAAAACATCTACAAAGTCTTGTGAAAATGAAACATATTTGAAACATGAAGAAACGCAGCAAGGGAAATCATTTTCATCTATTTAATGTGATAAATATCCTGTGTAGTTATATTAAAAACAAGCAAAAAAAAAAAAAAAGATATGAAAGGGAGCAAATCTTTAAACTCGTACTTTCTTTACTAAACCATTTCTGTTTTTTACATCAATAATAAAAAAGAAAAACTGATTATCTCTAAATGAAATTTAGTTCTTCACATTTGATTATTGGCGTTCTTTAATTAAAGCCATAGTTTGCTGAGAAATTACAAAGGATCAAAAAGATCTTATTGTGCAAACTTATTAGTCAGCAGAAGAAGAGAAACTAGGCATTTTGTTGTTATTAATGACAAAACAAGATAGCAACTGGTCAGATAGTTTACCAAAAGCTTTCTAACCGATAGCTTTTGGTTAGACAGCAAAGTCATTAATTTTTCCATTTTTCCAATTGCCTAACCCAAATCACAGTTTATGTAAAGTTTTGACTAAGGTGATAGTATTAGAGACATTTTGTCCATTTAAAAGGGTGTTTTTACCTTCTACAGCAAGATCAGAAGGCATCTTAAAGTAAATCTAAGCATCAAGGAAGTATGAATTTTGTAGTTGTCAATGTCGACGCCACTGAGAACTCGGCCGTCGTCAGGGCTGCAGGTAGCTGAAACTCCACTTTTCAGCCACATTAAAACAATCTTGTCAACATCTTCTTTACATTAAAACAAAAACAAACCCAATATCCCACAACTATTTATGGAGTCTTTCTTTTTCTTTGATGAGAAGATGGCTTAGATACGACGTTGTAGTCGCGTTTGTTCTCATGGTGGATGTTAGCATCGGATTGTCTTCCATTTTGTTTAACAATAATAGCACTTGTCTTCCCGTGTATGTTACAGTCATAAGGTTGTAGTGGATGTTAACTAGCTCCACCTTTGCCACACAGGTTGAGAGAAGCATCTGGCGCATTAGTTGGTTGATACACCACTTAATCGGTGTGGACGGAAAACCCATTCAAAGCGTGGCGGGCGTATGTGGGTGTGCTGAAGGTGTTGAAATGGTGCTCCCTCTCCAGTAGAGATAGTTTTTAACTTAATGCCATTGGTCTTAAGTTAACCCTGGAACACATGGAAAAAGATGGAATTTGTCTATGTTGTCATTAAATTTTAATTTTGTGAAAAACAAAATAATTTAGCATAAAATAAAGTTTCCAGGCTTAATAAATAAAGCACAACTAGGTGAGTGTTTCATACTCAAACACAAAATTCCATTGAGTTTTAGGGGGATATACTGTATGTTCAATAGAAAGTGGAAGAAAGCAACATGCTCCAAGCGCAGCTTGGCCTTGTATCCAGCTCCCTTACACTGATACAGATAAATATTATAAAGTGCAAATAACAGCTTTTAGACTTCGCTATTAAATAAACTCCTATGTGTATCATTTAAACCCACTATAAATGCAATTTGTCTCCTGAAGGCTGAAAGCAGTTATGAAAACTGACTCATTTTCCATCAAAAGAAAAAAAATAACCTCACCAAAAAAATGCTGTAATCATGTCATAAATTCAGTGTGTGATCTGAGAATTCACTTTATTTTTTTCCCTTCAGTTCATCCCAGAAAACTGAATGGGTTGCATTATTATGAGAAAAAAATAAAATAAAATCTGCAATGGAGTAAGATAAAGTTGAATGGATTTAAAACCTTCATTCATAGTGGTGTTTTTTGTTTCGTTTTAATACCCCCAGGAAAACACACTCATCAGATCAGTGTGTCAGGTGATCCAACTTGCCTCATTTAACCTCAGCTGTGCCTCTGATTTTATCCTGCCACTCAGTGTGTTTTACTTTCATTACTAAATCTGAAAAGGTCATAATATTCTCCATACCCAGTTTAATTTTTGGAGACTTTTCTTTTTGTGCTGCAGTGGTTATATCACCAGATAACAGCAGGTGGGATTATTGGCTCTCCATCATTCACTTTTTTTTTTTATAGGTTATATTTCTGTTTTTTTTAGAATTTCCCAGGCAAGGGATTTCACTTGGTTCACTCCGTATTTTGTGTATGGAAGGGGGGATGTGCTTGGAGTGTATATGTGGGAGATATCTGATGGTCTTGAATGTGCTGACAGGGCAGTGAAACAGGGTGTGGTACTAACTGGTGCAGTTATTAATATACCCCCCTACCCACAACCCCCACACAATCACCTTCAAATCATATAATCATAGTTCCTATATCATCCCCCCCTTTTTTTCATTTTAACTGGGTTCAATAGTTCTGTGAAGAGTTTGTTGCTTCCTATAGTATTCTCTAAATTAAATCATGCTTCTCATAATTACTTAAATTTCTCTTGGCACGCCAAGATGCCACCCCTCTGCAATAACAACCTTCACAGAGTTGCATTGGAAAGAGGGGTTCGACACGCTGACTGTTGGTCAATGCGTGTGCGTGACACATGGATTTAATAAATCCCATTTGCACTATGGCATGTTAATTAGAGCGGCGCATCATCTCCGCATGAATGCCCGCCCGGCACATTTTTGATTCTGCTTCCCGTGTTTGTTTTCACCTGACTCCGCTGTCTTTTTTTTATTGTTTTTTTTTTTTTTTTAAATAAACACACCTTCTACAAAAACCGAAGTTGCTTGAGAGACATTATAAATAGCTGTTTTGTGATTGGCCGAAAACAACGTCCTCTGGCAAAGCTCTTCCGTATAGCAACAGCCCCCTCCCGCTCTCTTCTTCGTCTCCCGTCTTTTCGCTGGAATCTCCCTTTGCACCCCCCACCCTCCACCACCTTCAAAAGATACAGGCAGACCTCTGTGTGGCTCACCTACCCACAATGCACTGGGTGCTGCCATTGGCTTCAGATGAGGCGTATGTGTGTTTGTTTGGGGGGGTGGTCTTCTCTTTCCTTCCTCACCTCTTCATTCTGCTGTAAGCTCCAACTCAACTCAGTCACCCCGCCTCCCCCCTACCCTCTCTCCTCCTCACTACACTCCTCTGTCTCACTGCTGCGGCAGCATCTGGATGTAGTCGCCATGGCAACAGCAGCAGGCCAGACCCCACCTCCTTCTTATGTCTCTCTGCACACACACACACACACACACACACACTCTCTCTCTCTCTCTCTCTCTCTTTATACGCAGACGCAGCGCCTCTTCCTCTCCTACTCCCCCCTCTCTCCTTTCTTAAACCCCCACCCCCTCCTCCGCCTCTCCCACCAAGCTGTGTTTCCTTCAAGCTTGACCTGGATTCAATTCGCCGCCGCCGTCGCGTTTGCCACAGTGATGATGGCAGTGACGCAGTAGCATGGTCGGTCCACTGATCTGCTTTTAGTGGCAGAATGGTCATCCATCCCCCTCCCTTCCTTCCTGGAATAAAAATAAATAAATTAATGACCCTCTTTTATCTGTTCCCCTTTTTTTGCACTTTCTACTATTTTTTTTTATTTAAACCACTCCCATTTTTTCCCTCTTTCTCCTCCATTCCTTTGCCTACCATGTGCTTAAAAGAAAGAGGCGATCCTCCCTCCTCCATCGCTCTGCATGCCCCCCATCCTTCCTCCCTGATCCTACCCTTCTACTCCTGATTGTTTGAACAAAGATACATGCTTCATAAAGGCAGATATTGCTTCATTATATATTCATTATATAATGAAGTAATATATATATATATATGCATGTGGTGTGTGTTGTGTCACATTGACGTATATAGCTCTTTAAGGCATGGTATTTAACGTGTGTTTCTGTTTTCTTGGCTCTCTTAGAAGCCGGCAGCCCTGGCGGCGATGTGCGCACGCAGATTTCTAGGCCCACACTTTCCCTAACATGAGTCACAGCCGTCATTCATTCAAATGCACATTTCCTGTAGACAGAGCAGAGGGAGAGGTAGCATGGATGTGTTTGGGGATCAATGCTGCTGGACTCTCATGCAGAAATTTGTTTTTTTCGTCGAGTGATTTGTAACAGTTCCAATCTGAAAATTGGCCCATTATTTTTTGTATTTATTTTTTTTTATGTCTGTGGTGCGTTTTGTTATTGCCACCCGAATGCTTTTGAGATGTTCTGTTTTATTTTTCTTGTGTAATTTGCTTGTGCACAGAGGGATCCGCGAGCGTTTTACGGGAGCTAATGGGATTTCAGAAATAGAATGAAAAATAACTTAGTGAGAGCAAAACACAAACAGGAGGAGTGCAGCTCGACTGACAGAAATAATGGCTAAATATGATTGGATTTTCAATGCGAGTAAAACAGAAATAACAAACAGGATGATGGATAAAAAAAAAGGAAGTAACATATCAGTTATGCTGTTTGTAAACTCAGTCACAACTAATAATCTTCAATGTATTCTACCCTCTTGAACTTTCTCACGTTTCATCAAGAGATAACGCTAAAGTATTTAGTTGGGATTTTATGTTCTATATTGGTGAGTTAATTAAAAGCATTGGATATTTGTGAAGCTTAAGGAAAATTGTAAATGGTTTTCAGAGGTTTCTATAGGCAGAAATCTGAAAAGTGAGGCCTGGATTTTCATTCAACACCAATTCATAAATAATTTGTAGAATAATCTGATATCTTTGCTCATTCTTCTCTGTGGAATAAACACAAGTCAGAAAATATCATCATAACACGATGCTGTCATCGTGATGTTTCACAGTGAGGATGGTGTGTTCAGGACTTAGGATCTTCTTTTTGTCATAAAAAGGGTTTTGTATGTTGGCCAAAATGTTACATTTTGTTTCACCCAACAAACATCTTCCACATTATCGGATCTCTTTACATGACTTGTGGTCAACTGTTTGCTGCCTCATGGTTTTCTTTCAGCACTGACCTACTTTTTGCTGAAGTGCATGACCTTAATTGCAAAGTTCTTCCACTTGAGCTGTGGTTCTCTCATCCAGAGTTACCATGACCCTTTTGGTTGCTTCTCCATGCAATCTCTAAATGTTTCTTTTTTTTTTTTTTTTTTAAATAGCCAAGTGCTGCTTTACACTTCTCCGCAACTTCCTCCCGGATCTGTCTACAATCTTCCTCTGACATTAAATTAGCTGCTTGAAATGGACTTTATTTAGGCGTATCGGGGTAAAGGGAGCTGAATTCAAACAGTTTTAAAAGTTTTTTTGTTTTGTTTTTTTGCTTGTGAAAAGTTTGTTTATCCACTCCTTTGTGTAAATACGTATTTAAAATAACGAAATTCTTATAAAATGCACCAATTTCAGGACGAAATTGGTGCATGAAATATGAAAACATGAAAACGTCTAAAGGATGTGAATGCGTTTTAAACTGAAAGGTTGATATTAGACGCTAAAATAATCATTCTCTCTCATGCGGCCCCACGGCCGGAGCACCTGTTGGATAATGCGTCCCTCGCGCGGCAGCCTGTGTCACAGCGGTGATGTATTCGGCAAAAAATTTAGAATGGGAGAGATATTTATTTTGATAGATGACGTATGGCTCAGTGGGAGGGAAATAACAGCCGTAGGAGAGTGTGCCATGATTGAATTAGTCTTTCTAATTTAATCTGTTCACAGCACTTGGACTCCATCATGGTTTATTCAGTGAGGTGAGCATACTAATTGGGCTCCTGTTTTCTCTTTCTCTCCCTCTTTCTTGTTCTTTTCCTCCTTCTTTTGGACATTTTAACCTCATCCTGTCAACTTTGAACCTACATAACCCCTTTGCCTCCTAACTACATATTTCCTAAAACAAATTAAAAAAAACATATCTTCCCTTCTTTTGAAGGGAAGAGATGTGTCCATCATGTTTCCATCATGGTCTTATGTTAAAAGTGAGGTGCATGTAGAGTCTTAAGGACTTGGATCAGGAGGTTTTCACCAAGAGAGAATAAATGGGCAGATTTCTTATAGAGCTGAGCTGTGTAGATTGAATGATTATCTCTATTATTACATTTTTATAATAGAGATAATCATTCAATCATGCCTCTTCTGTTGCTGCAGTTGAACTTGTGGACCAGCAGAGGGTGCTGCGAACAGGCTGCCTGGTGACGGGGGTTCACACTCCACCCATCCGACGTAACAGCAAGCTGGCCACCCTGGGGCGAATTTTCAAGCCCTGGAAGTGGAGGAAAAAGAAAAATGAGAAACTCAAGCAGAGCTCCACAGGTACGGCGGACAGCCTGAGATCTCCATCCGACCTCTCTGAGGCTCATCATGCGACCACATTAGTCCTAATCCTTTTGTAATGAATTATGTTAGGAAAACCTAATGAAGGGATGTGGCAATTTAGGATTGAGCCGTTTGAATTAATTTGGTCCATGTCAATTTCACATCATGCCTGTAGAGATCCTTGTGGATTAATACTGCAGTAAAGTCCCACAGGTGTTATGAGTGTGGAAGTTAAAAAAGAAAAATGTAAACATAATATTGAAGACTTCCCTTGTACTGTTTAAGTTGAGGTTGTTGAAAGGACTAAATGCAAAAATTGTAAATCAAAGGTTGGCGTGGGAGATAAACTAAATTAGAACACAACAGCACTCCATGAGACAAATTCATTTATTAAAATTCAGTATCCCTTGTTGGTCTTTTTTTTGTCCCTCATATTGATGTGAGTTACTTTGGAAAAGGCATTTGTTGAGACCATTCCAATATTCCAATAAAAAAACAAATCCATTCGCAGTTACTCTATATGTCCCTTTTACAGACTTCAGATTCCTTTTGTAACACTGATTTCACCAATTAAATGAGACAAATCCAATTTAAAGGGGTTTCAGTAAATGTGTAATAATAAACTTTGTGTTTTGGTTTGAACACCAAAACATTTGAGTCGTGCTTCAGCTGCGGTAACTGACTCCAATCAAATGATTATTTTTTTTTTCTTCTTTTTGAAAAGATGTAGCATTATCCAGCGGTCTCCTATGCCATGATCCCAGCTCTCCCACCCAAGGTTGCTGCTCAGATGGGACAGTCTTACTCGGTGGGTTTGGGGGACCTTTGCATCCAAACCTCACAGTCAGCAGCGTTGAGTACCTCGGTCCTGACGAGGAGCTTCCCTCTTCAGGTATATTTATTGTGCAAAATGGACATGAACCATTAAAGCAATACTCTCTCTTTTTGTAACAGATGTATGAGTATTTTCAGTCGCAAGAACAAGAAATTTCTGGATTTTTGTCTGAGAGTAATTTATAAAGTAGTTGAAACAGTGGGTTTTGTTGCTATGATGCCTGCAAAATAACTTACAGACGCTGAATAAGTAATGGTTTTTAAATAGTTTCAGACATTTTTCTTTTTAATTTATTCCTCAGAAGCCAATATTCTTCTTTCACCAAAAGAGGGCAGCAAAGACAACTAAATGTTAGGTTCAATCTGTATTCTGCTATCCAGATATTTATTTGTACAAATTGCGCAAGGAGTGAGTGCATTTTACAAATGGCTCTCCTCCTATCTGCTGCAACAAACACAGTGGTGTTTTTATATGGATAATGTGGCTCACTGCCCAAGGCAACATGGCCTAGAGGAAGCCACACGCGCAACAAAGTCATCTGTCAGACGCCAAAAGAGTTCTGTATTGTTCATTTGCAGGTTCAGTCATTAAAGCTGAATTTGGTGTTTGTTTTAAAGCTTCTATTTATATGCTACATTAAGGAGATATTTCAGTTTTTAAAAGATGGTCTGCAATTTGATCATCTGAAATCTTTATTCCGAGTGAACTATAGTTGGATTGCTCTACTGTGACTCTTTAAAATACAACTTGAGAATTTTGAAAGTTTTGTTCTATTTATAAAAAAAAACAAAACAGATTTTTACGCATTCAACTTATTTTTTGAAATAAATTATCTCAGTGAATTGAGTTTCAGCTTATATTGTCCAAACTGCATACATTTGTCCTTTGTCATGCGAATTGTAACATCGCTGTAAAGTGGCTTTTTATGAACTTTTTTTTTTTTTTTTTTTTATTGTGCTGCAGTGGCTGCTCCTCTCCAAGACTGCAACAGGGTGGTGGAGAATGTAGCACCATCAGAGGAGAATGCAGAGGAAGAGTCACGCCCAGCGGGGGATCTTCCTGAGGGGCTGCAGGACGCGGGAGAGCACATGGAAGAGCGGTCGGAAGAGGAAATCGCTCCGGGAACGTCGCCACCACAAGTACCTCCTAAACTTTTGCCCCAGCTAAGTTCTGGAGACGGTGAGAGTAATTTTGAAACGATACAAGTTAGGAGGGAACGGAAAAAAATCTTAAAGCTCATAGTGAAACAATATTACCGACACTAACATTTGCAGAGGGGAAACATGTCAGTTTATTGTAGATAAAGGCTTCCTACAATTCCCCCTCCCTTTTCTTCCTTCCTTTAGTCCTAACTTCATCCCTTCCCTTCTGGTGTGTCACCTCCCCATCTTTCTTTTTTTTTACTTTGATTTTAAAATCTGAATAATCCTAAATAATGAAAAATAAAATATGACAATATGGCATTACTATTCCTGCTTCACTGAACAGAATGGGGTGAATGTGGAAGTCAATATTAGCCTCCCTCTCTACAGGTTGAAAGGTGTCCAGTGTGTTTAGTTATTGTGCTAGTGAAGTTATTTCTGAAAGACCCATAATCTCATTTCTACTACATTACCAGGTGAATTAGCATCTAACCAAAAAGCTGTAAACTCGGCATGAAGCTGGTATATGTTGATGCATAGACCTGTTAACTGGACACATGCTATTTTTTGTTTAATTCTGCTAAGTACATAATTTACCCTCAAGCTGACAAAGAAACAAAGAAAACATGTAAATATGTGAAGTTACCTTAAGATATTAAAAGTTGAATCCTAAATATGTACACAAATACAGCCAGTTAAGAAACATAAGAGAAATTTACATGATTAACAATTATTTATGTGGCTTCTAGATTCAGGCCCTGTGTCGCTCCCTACTCACCTGCCCAACTCCTACCTCCCCAAAGAGCCTCTGCCCAGGGCCACAGAAAGCCTGACGTCGATGACCCTGCCACTACGGGGGCCCCTGGCAAACCCTTCGGGGTCCCCACATCTGGGCAATATGATCCACCCTCCCATGCCTCCCAGCTGCATTATGGAGGAGCTGCAGAGGGCCTTTGCTTCCAAGAATCGACAGGAGAGGTTAGTTTTCAATTTATGGATATTCCATATTATGATTTATTTAGTTGTTTCTGTTTTTTGTCATATTATTTGTTTAAAAATAACATAAATAAGATAGAATTGGTCCCTGATGGAAGAATGATCTTCTAGATCCTCGTTCGTCCCAAAAATCAAAAACAATATTTTCATAAAATATTCTTCTAATATAGATTTTCCCCCAATCCGTAAAACCTATTATCCAGTCGGCTGCTGATTCCTAATTTATAAGACACGTTTTAATCGTGACACTGCCTACTGTAGAAGCAGGAGGCAAAATAAATAATTTCACAATATCCATTTTTAATGTTAAAGCTTTTAAAACTGCATCCAGTCCCTGCTAGGATGTCGAAGTAACAAATGTTTCGACCCAAATCCACTCTGTGTCTAGACACAGACTGGCGAAGTGAATTTTTCTTTTTCCTTTGGCTTCCACAAGCCTCTTACAATAGTTTGCTGGAATTTTGACCCATGATCTACTCATTTATTGTCAGTGTTTTTTCATACAGTTCAACTGTATCTATCATTGCGCGTAACGGAAACCCTGTAAATTCTAGACACTAACAGGTACCAAAGAATTGCATAAAAATCCGTGAGGGACGGCGGAGTCCCTGCTCGAAATTCCATGAAAGAGGTACGGAGCCTCGTACCGGAAGCCCGCTGAAAGGCTGTTTACCTCGTTTTAAACTGTGTGATTGTGAGCGTGAGTGGGAATAAAAATAGCAATAGGTATTTTGTTCCATATAACACAATAATGGTGCAATCGGTAAACCTTCTATGAATGCAAATTCGACAAAAAACCAAACCTGTTTAGGATTTTATTTGAAACCGTCTCGATTATAAATTTATTGATGGAACTTGACTAAATGTCGTGTTTTTATTTTGTTTTTACTGTTGATTCTATGTTGCATTATGTTTCTGTTTTTGATATGATGTAAAGCACTTTGAAATGCCTTG
>CAEFZX010000735.1:0-82220 GCA_903066825.1 Alfaro cultratus | reverse complement strand
GATCAGAGCGCACCTCTGACCCGGAACTTAAAGTTGTGCTGTTCCGTTTGACCCGCCAAAATAAAATACATGATTATTTTGTGCAGGTTACATTAGCAAACTGGTTTAGAGCTGCAAATATTAGATATTAACAGTATTCATTTTTGTTAAATATCTACAATAGAAAATCCAGTTTTAAAGAACTGTTTTATTTCTGAGTTTAGGTTTTAAAATGCAGAAAAACATGAAACCTTTTTTAAAAGATAAGGGCAACATTTTCTTATAAGCCATGTTGATCTTTACACGTAGTTCTAACCCTAATAAGGCAAGTAGATCAAAAATAAAAGCACTGCTGAAGAAATTACATGTAATTATTCCATGTAAAAACTGAAAAATAGCCAAAACATGAATTTGTTTTTATATCCATTTCCAAAACTGAGCCATGTCAGAGGGTCCAAAGAGGCACTTGAGTCTCTGGAGCCACAGGTTGGTTCATGAACTGTAACGGCCCAGTCAAAGCCTGGACCTAAGTCGAATTGCCAAGAGTTGGAAACTGGTGTTTACAGTCACCCTCCCATAAAGTCTGATGGATTTTTTAAATTTATTTATTTTTTCAATAGACTTCGCTCCATCTGTAGCTGAAGATAACTGTTTCTGTAAAATACTGTAGCAAAGTATTTTGCCAGAATTTTATTTGTGAAATAATATTCATGTATCCTTTTGCTTTCAGTTTCAAATTATCTATTACTTTCTGTTGGCTTATTACATAAATTCCCAGTAAAATACCCTTAAGTTTGTTGTATAATGCAAAGAAATTCCAGAGCTAAAGTGCTATCAAAGTTACTGTGTGCTTGAAATATGATTGTGATACAATGTCACATTTTCCACAAATTTACCTCCAAGTCAAAAAAAAAAAAAAGACTCTAAACAAGATCCCCTTCTAGAAATCACATTGGGGTTGACAAACTTGTTTTGTTGGATAAATGTTTTCTACAGCTGAACCGCAGGGAGGGAACGAACATATATTTATTTCCAGTTGGCGGCTTAAAGTGCTTCAGCATGGCTGAACAGGAAGGAGCTCATTCACAAATAATGAGGCGTCCTGCCCCAGTGACGCAGCCGCTGCTCATTCACCAAACACGTCTGACCCTCGCAGGATGCGAGTGCCTCTTGTGCACACTGGTTGTGCGTCTGTGTTGTCTGCTCGTTCAAAGCGATTTTGTGAGTTCACTTTAGTTTAATAAACTCTTTTTCATTTAAACAGGTTGGGAGTTGTCTTGTTGTGCGGCATCGATGCACAAATCTGATTTGATTCAATAGTTTCTTCTGACAAAAATAATATGCTGCTATAGTTTCTTGATAAAACGTCACCATGAATCCAGCATAAAATTAAAAATGATGAGAATCACACACACGTCAAAGTTAGATTCAAACTTTTATCTGACTTTTTTAAAACTTTGAACAAAATGGTTTGAGACATCCGTCATTAGATATTGTCTATAAATCCCAAAAATAAACAAGATTACGGTAAGTATTCTTTCAAAGGTCACATCAACAAAGTAAAAAAATAAAAAATCTGCCAAATTTTTTGTTTTATTTATATTGTTTCCTCCATTCTCAGTCTAGTAAACGGAACAGTTTTTGCAAACCTTTACGTTTGTACTTATATTATTATTGTGGGAACATATGTTATATATGTATAAACTGACAACGCCAACCTTAGTTTTCCAAGTTTTGTACATAACTAGATATTCTGATTTTTCAACCTTTTCATTATTAATCATTTGTTTAAAAAATGTTGCTACATTAGCCTTCAGGCTGGAATTAAATCAGTGTTAGCAGTGCAGTAAGACATTTTTTGACCTGATCTACTGTTTCTGATTTTAACCATTTCAGTCTTTTTTTTTTTTTTCTAAGTCTAGAATACATTAAACAGAAAAAAAAAGTGTTGTAGGTTCCTGGATAGTGTCATTTTCATATAATTTATAAATCAAAATGAATGTCAGTAACTTTCAGACTTATTTTTTTATCCATAAAATACATTGTAATTCAGGTTGCTGGTTGATCTGTTTGCAAAACAAAAATGGGGGAAGTTTTTAGTTTTGCTTCTTCTACACAAAAGGGGAGAGAAATTGTATATTTCCATTTTCTGACCTCCAGTTCGCTGATGGGAGAACATCAAGCAAAACAAATACATTTTCAACACATTACGCCTGTTTTTAAATCTACACTATTTTATGAGAGAAATTGTAACAGGAGTCCAGAGTAGTATGACTATCAGAGGTTGAAATGTTCTCGATTACTCAGCTGAAAACTAGATTAAATTCAAGCTAAGTGTGGCTGCTCTCTGTGGGTCTGGTTTGAAGCAGCATATCTTTTCCCAAGGGAATCAGTTTTCAGGACATTTACATTACCTCTATTTTACATAATGGCTATTGACTCTGTGGTGCATAATTTGGTCATAAATGCAAATATCTATATAGCTTTTAAATTGCATTAATTTAGATCCCTCTATGGTGATCATTTTGTTGATTCACTCCATAATTAGGGTTTCCATTTTGACATAAATCTGCTACTTTCAAAACATTCTGACTCAAAATGCTGTATTAGGTGCCACATGGTGGGACATAATAATCCATGAGCTTGGGTGTAATATTGAAATGCTCACTTATCACTAGGTGGCAGTAGAGCATGCTAATATTGGATATATGCATATGGGCTGTGATGTCATGTGACACAGAGGTTTACATGGCTTATCCCTTACTGGAAGAGACACACATTTAAACTTTCAGTTTAGCCCTTCTTTCTGTAAAAGTGTAAATCTGTGGTTCCTTAATTATTATTATTATTTTTTGTAAATGGCAATAAAAAGGCCAAAATAAAACGGTTATTAACAGACTGTTGTGACTCATATGTTGAAGAAAATGGGTGTTGCAATCTGCTCTGATGTGTTGCGTTGACTTATTTATTTTTTTAAATGACAGGAAAAGAGAGGAAGCCCTACCCCCCAATAAATTTTCACTTTATTGAAATGACCAAACTTCAGAGGAGTCTAACTCTTCTAATAAAGTCTCTCTGACCGCAATCCTTTTTGAGGACCTCTCTATTATACCGCTGCTTAACGCAATCCATAGCAATCCAAATCCTTATCAATATCAATTTACTAATATCAATAAAGAGCAGGCTCCCTCTGGATCAGTTCTCACTGGCATCTGTCTGACATTGCAGGACCCTCATCACACCCAGACTACCCCCTCCCTCTTCAACGCACACACACACACACACACATATACATACACACACACACGCCATCCTTTGACTTTGGCGTCAATAAGGCTGACCGTCTTTGAGAGCATATCGACAGTTATCAAAAAATGCCCTTGATGTAATTTCATGCCTGTCGACACTCGGCGGCCATATGCTGAGGATTATGGGATGCCTGCGATACCGTGTAAGTAGCCAAAACTGCGGAGCCAGGGCGCCCGGGCCCCTTGGCCACTTTACAGGAGTCTCTTAATGGCTCCCACTGCCGGTGTTAGTGCCACGGTGACCAAAGTACGGCCGAGTGTCTGCTGGGGACTAACCATCATCTCCACAGCCGCAGAGCAGCCAGGAAGTCCCACCCCTCCCATTCGTGACACTTATCACTTACAAGCGTCCGCAGTATCCCAGCATATGTCGAGTCTCTGTGTTTGAAACATTTAACGTCATAAAACCCATTTATCTGTTCACAAGCGCACAGTGAAATGTGGGCCATTAAGTGTTCTGGTGGTTTTTATGTATGTAAAGCTTTAATTAGGATGGGCACAATGCAGCAAAAATGTGTTTTGCACTTCTTTGAGCTGAATACAATTATATTTGCTAAACGAACTGCCACCTTGTGTCTGAATGTAAAAGGTTTTAGATTCATTTCTCTGCTGCATTTTGCTCCTTTACAAAGAGAAGCCAAAATATTACATAATAGTACATAAGCAGAGGTGTTTATTTTAAAGCATTCTGAGTAATTTAGCATAATGCATTTTTCATATTGAAAAACGCATTATTGAGTATAAATGTGAAAAATGTAGTCGGACGTGACTTGGTCAGACGTGGCACCTATTGACACACATATATGCCCCTTTCCCTCCCAGATATTTACTGTGATGGAAGTTACACTGTCCTGCTACGTCAGGATATGGTGCATTGCTTTTTCTGGGATTTCACCATCTTGTATAATATATATATATTTTTTAACATAAAAAATAAAAAAACACATTAAAATACCTGTTGATTTTAATATAGAGGTTCAGTGTCCTGTACACTGTCTACAATTGGTTAGGTGGTCAAGCAGTGATAGGCTGAGCTGATCGAAAAGCAGGTCTGGCTACTATAAGAGCCTCTCTGAGCATTGGATAGCTGAGATGAGTAAACCTTCATCAGTGCAGACAGTGTGTCTGCATATTTCCTGCGAGCGGTGAACATATTTTCATGTATGGTTATGTCACCGTTGACCTTTAAAATTGCATAAATTGGAACTACAAAAATAAATTTGATTAACAGAAATGTAGCAATTTAAGTAAAACAAAATACAAATGGTTTTTGATAAGTTTTTGCGGTATGACAAGGCGATTTTTTGGCTTTATGGAAATTGGTGTATTTTACAAAACTGCAATGGATCACTTTTTTTTTTCATGTGATCATTAACTGAAAGCTGCGCCTGGCGGAAAAGATGAAAATGACAGGAAGTTGTACGAGGATGGTGGCGCCACATGTTTAACAACTTGTTGCATCAACAAACTTATTCACGCGTGATTTTAACTGCATTATTTAACTCTGCAATTGCGAAATTGTGTTTTTCATTAGAAGAATAGGGACAGTTTTACGCATATTTTGTAATGGAAACCCTCCTTCTGAACGTGAGCAGCTTGGACAACCTGCATCCATACAATTTCTAGCCCAGTTGAACTCCAGCGTGCCGCTTTTAGAAATACAGTTTTCACAAAGAACGATGATGTACTGGTTTGTACACTGTATCCTCCAACGGAAAGATGAAAAGAATAAACCAAGTGTTTGGTTTCTGAAAAATCCTTGTAGGTATTTTGTCCAAAATGGGTAAAAAAGGCAGAGCTCTGGATTTTTTAGAAACAAGGTTCATTTTTTTCATTCTGCTGATGATCCGAATAGTTATTTTTCCTTAATTACTATTCGGAGTGTTTGGCGCCATCTTTTGAACGGGAGTGATACTGTCAGTCATCATGGTCTGGCACTGCAATCTGGATGACAGAGAGTTGGGGTACAATCTGTACATACATTTCAACATGCACCGTAAATCTGAGGAAATCTAGTTATACAAGTTTCACATTAATATGGTCAATTAGTGCTGACTGGAATGTGCGACTTTAACCTCCAGAGATTAAATTTTGTATGCAATCTTCCCTTAAATCGGGAGACTCAAGGTTTGACTATATTTACTAGCACCAGTAGCAAGAAAGGCTTTTGTTTGTTCGTACTTTTTTACCTTTGCGCTGTTATGATGCTTAACCATAGCAACAAGTTTTTTTTGTTTTTATTTCAGAAAGCTTAAATAATACCTGAACTTTGATCCCAAATCCCAAATCCCAGGGTTGTTGAATGGAAAAGGCTTGATGGATGCAGAGCAGAACCTTCTCTTCCATTTTTTTTCATTGATCACAATGAAAAAAAAATCTAATCCCTGACTCCAAAGTCTCTCTGCCTGGCGTTTTGACTGAACATCCTGACATAAATGGTAGCGGCAGAAGCGAATGAGTTGGATCAGCAGTGCTTGTCAACAACTGATGGAGTTATTTAGGACATGCTGCTGTGAAAAACAGTCTCTATTATTTAGATATAGAGCTGTTATATCAGCTCTATATCTAAGCTGATATAACAGCTTAGATATAGAGCTGTTATATCAGCTCTATATGACGGTTCTTCTATATGACTGAAGAACCGTGTCTTCAGTCAGAGGGTTTGTCAGATTCATTGCAAGACTGACTGCTACTGGAGATCCTTCAATTCGCTTTGCCTTTTTGAAGAGATGTTTGGTTGACATGAGTTACAACATTCAATTTCCCTTTGGGATTAATAGTGTCTCTCAACTGAATTGAAAAACTTGACAAAATTATGACAGTAGAGTATATGTGTGCAATGTTTTTTTAAGTCTTTCCACAAAACTAGAATTTTTCTTTTGAAGGTTTTCAGGTGGAATTCCCTACACTTACAGCTATAAATGATAAATTCATATTACCAATCCAGCCAGTAAGATGTTTTCTCATTAGTAACAACTGCAATGCAGCACAATGTGCATCGATGATGTCAAACTCCATTTGCGATCGCGCACAAACTGAATACTTTATTTTTTTTTCTTCTTCCAGTGTTTGTATGTTTGCATGCTTTTCCTACCTTGGATTTAATCAAGCGCTTCCCCCTCCCATGCTCTCGTTTTCTGCCCTCCTTTTTGCTTTTCTGCAGCCAAAACGGCGGGCTAAGGCGACTTAGCTGTTTTGTAAGCATGTGCACATCCTGATCTCTCATAATATTAGTTAAAATCAATGTGCTGCTTTTTTAATTATTGCTCATGGTACAAAGCGGGGAAGGCTCATTTAAGGGGGGATCGATATGGGAGAGCGATTGGTGGACGGCGGAGCTGTACATCAGGCAGCTTGATGTGAAAATCATTGGGGCCTGTGCAGGCTGTGGCTCGCGCTGATCATCCTGGTTAGCCCCCCAGCTGGCTGCAGGGCCCGGGTAATGGGTGAACCTTCCGTGAACCAGCATCCTTAGCCCCTCCGCTGCACTCCCCTCGGCGCAATCTCACCCCAGCCTCCATGATGAGCGGGTTCGGAGGGGGGGAGAATAAGACATCATAAACTCTATTACAAAAAGAATAAAAAAAAACAAAAAACGTGAAGGCAGAAGAAGGGGGGAGAAATAAAAGTGCATTTCTCTTTCTCCCCGCCTTCATCTCCGCCATCGATTCTTTGCAGCTCAGATTATTCTCTTTTTATTTGCTCCTTCACTTGTTTTACTCTTCCCCCACCACCCATCCCCAGATACAGCGGTGCATTGTTCCCCAATGTGCACTTCTATTATCTCTGCTATCTGTCCTCTGACCACCACCAGGCCTGACTGGAGGCTTGCGCTCCTCTGCTCTGTGGGCTTTAAAGAGGTTAATAACTTGGGCCTGTGGACATTATTTAGGGTGGCCAGAGGAAATGTAACGCTCCTCTGTTTCTGTTGCTTTAGATCCACCTTTGACCCCGGTATCGTCCCTCCCTCTCCAACCCACCTGACAAACACAACCTTGGATCCACTTCGCCTGACTTTCTCTCCGTTTCATTCACTCCTTCCCCTCTGCCTCAGATCTCCCTCATCATGCAGTTTAGCCCCTCTGGCGCTTAACTGATACAAATGACATTAATCTCAGAAAGTGTGAACGGCAGCGTTTCGCAGCGCCTCGCAGTTATTTGTCACCATTTCTCGCCGCCGAAATGGCTCCATCCCTGCATGCAGATAAAACAAAACAAAAAACAAAAGTTTAGAACCGCCAATAATCGTTTTCGTTATTTGCTCACCGAGCATTCATTGTGCGGTTTGTATATCAGCGCAGAGTGGATGATTTATACAGTCTCCCCCAGCAGGCAATGGGATCTCTCCATAGGGGTATCAATCCCTATAAGCGACGATCCGGTGTACGATCAGCGTCTCGGGAAGCTAGGTTGCACATTCAATGTTCCTAAGCGGACACACTTCTTCGTCTAGGGTTTAAAATGCAGAAACTAACCAGCAGTGGGAGATTAGCTGATATACACTGCCTTTCAGAAGTGTTTGAAATTTTTAGATTCTTACTTTTTGTTTTTGTCACGTAGCAGTTTTACACTGAGAAAAGATGAAATCTTACTAAGAGTAGTTTAGTTTTTAATGCAAATAACTTTTGTACACTTAAAGTGAGACAAAACTGACTTACAAGGAACTTTTCAGCAAGCTATATAAGCTAAAGTAAATAATTCCTTAAAGGGTAGGTATCATATAAATGGAATTTTTGGAGTTTTACATCATGTTATAATGTTGTTCCCTCATCAAAACAATATCTGGAGTGTTGCCTGGATTCTTTCTTGCATGTTTAAGAAATCATTTAACCATCCAGCAGTGCAAGACGCTTGGTGGACCTAGCGCCGCCTCCGAAGCCTCGATTCCAAGCTTCCACCACCCAGAGCAGCCTTCTCCTGCGATGCCCCCACTCAACTCCTTCAGACCATCCAGCAGCAATTAGCAAACACCTGGTGGAACTGCACATCTGCTGAGCTCATCATATGAACTACTTCTCAGTGAAACGCTGGTAGAAACGTTAAAGGGTTAATAGGATGCTATTGTGACGAGTTCCTGAAGGTGGAGTCTCAGGAAGAGCAGGAGTTTTTAAAGAGGCAGAGGCTCAATTTCAAATCTTTAAATTACAAAGTATTTTTTATAGCATTTTTTTCAACAACTGAAGTTATGAGTTGCTTGATGCTTCCATTCTATAGCATAATGTACCTGGAAAATGCATTGCACTGCTCCTTTAATATTGATGAAAAAGTGCAAGTTCCACCAGCAGATTGTTTCACTTATAACAGGAAGGATGTCTAACTCTTTGAGGGCCTAATTCAACTGGCAACGACCTGTTGGCGGCTTTACTGATTATTGCAATTCTTCCTCAGTTTAGCTGCACATCCTTGTCTTGGCAGGTATGCAGCTGCACTCTTTGCGTTTTTACGATGATGGATTAATGGGGTATACATTCATGGGGATCAAGATACTGTTTTATAACCTAAACCTGCTTTAAAGTTCTCAATAAGAGTATGTGACAAATTACACATAAGGGTTCTATGCTATGACTCACGATGCTAAGCTATGTGACTTCTGAAGACGTTGGTCACACTTAATTTTATTTAGGAGCACCAATGACATAGTATTAGGGCCATAAAAATTTTTTACATTTTTTTTAATTACCAGGATAAAGTTATGGCAATAAAGAAATAAATATAACATTAGCAGAATAAAGATGCAATAATAGCAGAAAAATGGTCAGAAATGTTTTAATGAGCCAAAACTTTGATAGTTAAGATCTGATGTGACTCAGCAAGTCGGTCTTGTTCTTTCTTCGTAATAAAGTCGTTTGTAACATTGTTTCAAAGTCCTGCTACAGATAATTATATGCTTATGAATTAAAAGATTATTTCCTTATTTGCAAAAGGAACAAGATGCTCAACATTCCCAATTTTCATTTTTCACGTCGTTCTCCTTATATTCCAACTGCATTCTACTAATATTATGACTTTATTCCCTTATTTTGATTTTTGAGGTATTATTACAACTTTATTCTCACAGTCTTATTGCTTTATTCTTGTCATTTAAAAAAATATGTATATTAGCCTTGCTCTAATAGTTTGTCAATGTTTGCGGAACTAAATTTATATTTATTGAAAGTATAAATGATACCCAACATTATATTAATATATTAAATACATACAGTTAGTTAAATAATTACCAAATGTAGAAGGGGGTGGTTGAAGGCAAAGCACTGTATGTTACAATTTAAAGAAAATTTGCATGAATAATGCTGTTGGCCTCCTAATGATGCTTTTTTTTTTTTCCTCTTCCACATAGGGACTTTAATTCGGCCGCCATTACAAAAGGAAGGCATCAGTAAAAGATGATTTTTGCATTAGCTAAAGGCTCCTCTGCAATCACCTAAATCTAATCTTTATGATTTGACTGGCCGCCACTGCAGAATATGCACAATTAGAATTTAATACTGGATAAGACACAGTGACCCTTCAGTCTGTGGCACATTTTTAAAACGCTAATGCAATGTTTGCTTCTCATTTCTGTCTTTTGTTTTTAGGGGATTATTATATATCATCCACATTGCTCACATGCTTACATGCCCACTGCACTCATTCACTCACTCTAAAGGAAGACAGTTACTGTGCCGCATCAATCATTTGTCCGCAGAGAGGTTCATTTGCTGATTAAAATCTTTGTTAAAACAATATATATATATAGACAGCAAAATTGACTAATCGCTAAATTCTTCATCGCAAGTTTTGACCAACAACTGAAAAATGTCACGTCCTGCTTTTACAAATGAACAAGGTCAATTATTTTTCCATTTAATTGTTGTTGTAGCACATTGCTTTTAATCATTTGCATTGAGTTGCAGATGAGTCTTTTGAATTTATTTTTGCCCATGATGACAAAACATCCTGATGGAGAGAAAAAAAAAAAGAAAAAAAAAAAAGTTGAAAGGATATTGATAAATTACTTGCATGGATAATTTACCTTGCTTGTCATGGTTGGTGGGCTGTCAATTTCAAAGCGTCGGTGTGCTTTATCTAATGAAAGAGGCGGAGGGGACTACACTGTTTCATTTGGTTAAAAATGCTCAGTTCGGCCAGATTTAAGATGAAATGATGCTTTTGGTTATGCACCGAGATTAATATCAAGGACGTCAGAGTTCATCTACCTATAGATGATTTGCTGCCACCGCTAGAGATGCTGAGTCTGCACCTCTAGCGGTTAAATGGCGAGTACCTTGGAGAGGTAGCATGGCACATTAAGTTTTAAAATTAATGGCTTGAAATGTTTTGATGTGATTATTGTAGGTTTACAGCAAGAATAGGAAAAGATGGACAGTCCCTGCTTTTCCACTGACCATGGACTTGTGCAATTTGTCATTTTGAAGATTAATTTGGATGAGGTGATTTTAATTTTTTGCAAACCTAGAATGGAAACGCTACTCTTCGCACTACATGAGTCATGTGACCAAGAACCGGATGTTACTACTGGCAGAAACCATGAAGAAGAAGACAGGAAGTAGTTGGAAGGTCATGGCGTGGCATGTTTTGTACTTATTACAAGAGCAAACGTTTTCATTTGTGATTTCTAATTAAGCTATTTAATGGAAGCACTGCAAATTACCAAATTTAGTTTTTTCCACATTACCGGAATATTGACAAAGTTTTGCTTACATTTGTAATGGAAACACAGCTACTGGTGCTTAAAGGAGTCTGACGTTTGACTGAGCCAGGCTTCTAGTAATGGTCTCAAATTTTGCACAAACTCTCAACAAAAGAGTGCATAAGTGGGAACTCAAAGTAAAATGATACATACATTTTGAAATTAATTTATTTTGTACTTTTTGTTGCAAGTATTGTCGATGGAGCCTCACATTTTCAGCAAATCTATACAGATCAGCTTAAGTTCACCAAAGTACAATAGAAGGATTTTTGCAGTTTATTTTATAAATATTTAACCATTTTGTTTCTTATGTCTAATTGCACTGACAGAGCAAATTAAAGTTTTGGTATTTTTATACATGTTTGATTATGACCAAGCTTATGAAGCCATTGGTATATTTAAGTGTGCTGATGCAGACTCAACTACATTTTCAAATCAGTACATTCGTCTGTTTCAAAAAAGAAACATTTTAAGTCAATCCAGGGCTGTTTTTCTGTATCGAATCGTATCGTCTCATACAAAAACCTCAGTATTGGTATCGGAAGTGGAAAAAGAGTGAATTGGTGCATCCCTCATTTCAACGTTTAATATTTTTGCTGAGTTTTGAACACTGAAACACGTCATGTCGTCCTTGACATGCCGTCACAGACGCTTCCCTGGTTACATCCAAACCAACATGTTCCACCTGCGTGCTCCTGTCGCTGTCTGAACCAGCTGCAGAGAGCACTGCTGGCTTTCCATGGAGATTGAGACGAGCTTCCCATTGATGGGCCGAATGTAAATGTGTCATTCATACCTGCCTTGACTCTTATGGTGATAAAGCAGCTCATACTCTGGGAGAGGGCGAGAAAGAGGAACGCCAGCCGGTAGCTCCATTCATCGCCTGTCCCGTTTCATTCGCGCGCTTGTGATTCTCCATCATGCTCCTCTCAGCGGCCGTCGAGGGGCTTGGTGGGGAGGGAGGGGGGGACCCGGCTCGCATTGAAACAAATCTCTCATATTCTGCTTTTTGATTTCACTCCTTCTCCCTGTCGCCTCTCCTATTAGCTTATTCATTCTTCACATGTGACTGCCAGCCTGTTAAGGTCATATTAAACCAAAGCAATCCACTTTAAATGGTTATCTACGACGCGCATTAAAAAGCTCTTTGCTGCCCTTTAAATATTGTGATTGGGTTATGGGGGGGAGGCCGGTGTTTCGGAGCGCTGATCGCTCTCCCAGGAGCCCGCTTCAGAATATAAATTGAGTAATATTATAAAGGCGGGCACTCCAGAAGGACTGGGTAATGAATAGGATTCATGATCTGAGGAGGAACAGGAGGTCATGCAATGAAGTGAAATACTCTAATAACTCCAATCCAAACCCACTCAGATGATGATACATTAACTGAGAGACCCTTGTATTCCTGTTTCTCTCTCTCTCTTTCTCTCGTTCTCCTTCTCTCTCTCTCTCCTGTGTCGGGCTGCGTGCGTGTTACGTCTAACCCAGAAGCACTTGCTGTGGAGAAAAAAACGAGAAAGCTGATCCGGCTGGTAATGGTTATTTAAAGTTCTCATTGTGACTTTAATGTCAAGGCCACCTACGACGACGGTGAAGAGTTTGGATCAAATCTTGTAATCTTCTGCAAAGAGATGAATGGGAGGAAGGGGGAGTGAGAGGGGGACAGATTTGTATTGTATTACTAATTCAATTTCATGATCTTCTGCAAATGTCCCAAGAAATGTAACCGGACAGATCAGACTGCAGATTACGTCCACGGAAGGCCTAAATACAAAGATATTAAGAATTTAGATGTAATCCCCAAGTGATTATAATTTTTTTTTTTTTTTTTTTATCCCTGTAGGAATTAATTTCATCATCTGTTTATATGTGATCGTCCATGGATACTTTTACATGTCATCCCTGGAGATCAGATCAGGATAAATCTGGTAGCTGCTGTCATTGGCTTGTAACTGACCTCTTTTACTTGTACCTGGGAAAGACTGATTGCGTGTTATTTAACCGTGTCCAACTGGGATTAACATTAGGGAACCTCCCTCCTCTTGGTTGTAACTTCTCACTGTGAATGTGTGTAAATCAGTCAGAATGTGGTTTACTATCCTTGTGTTCTTGATGGCGGTAAAATCAGAAGAGGCATTGCGAAGGGACTTATACGGGGAGTTTGTCTCTCTTCCCTCTGATGCCTCTGAATTGAATTCTGTGCGTTAAATTACCTTTCAGCAGTCAACAGGTTGGTAAGCAGAATGTGCAATTCAGAGGTTTGTTAGAGAAACCGCCGCTCCTTCTTCAAATGAAACAAATGAAACAAAATTGGTGTTAAATGTTTGCTACCTTTGTGCAGCAAAGTTGCATATTTTTATTTTTGTGCTTGTTTGAGAAGCTACATTTTTTTCTTGTAGCATAGTTGATTGAAACCATACTTGTTTTTTGTAAATTAGGGATGGGCTGGTTGACCTTTGACCTCTGGAAATACTTATTAATATCTTTAAAACAATAGTGGCACAAACGAAAAAATTTGCTGCACAAATGTTTGACACAGATTTTGTTTAATGTGAAGAAGGTGGGGAGGATGGAGGAGCAACTTCACTCAGGTCAGACATGTTTGGGAGAATATTAAATGTATTATGTGTTTTCCAGGCACATTTTATGCCACAATATACCACAATGAAGAAACTTTTACCTTTATTTATGTCATAAATAGGTTGTTGGGGATTTTTTTGGTTTGTTTTATTTGTAATCAGGATAAAATTATAACAGACATCATCATTTTACAATGCAAAAAGTTAAGTACAACACAACTCATTTGTCTTTCCACAGTAAAGCTTTTATAAGTAGAATCACATTTATCCAGAGAGCTTCACTAAAAATCTGACTTTCATGCTACCAAATCAGCTTTTATATAATTTATTAAACTTGGCTAAACATAGCGAGCGTTTTGAAAGAAAGTGACGCAAATCCTGTTCTTATAAGTGTCAAAAAAATTGTTTAATGGAGCCCAAAACAATTTGAAAACCAGATGACTTTCTTTAAATCCACCAAAGTGCTTATTGAAGTTGTAGATCTGCAAAGAACACATCACTTCATTAAAAAAAGAAAAGCAAAAAAACAAACAAAACAACAAAAAACAGACTCTACCTTATTTGACCTTCCTTGGTTAAAATATTGCAGTTACTTTATAGTTGACCAGGAAAAATTAAGCTTAAAAAATCTCAACACAAAGTTGTTGTTTTTTCTCTCTTGTCCCACAAGTCCTTGTGACTTGACAAAATGTTTGGACATCCCTGGTTTAGAGCAAAGCTCGTGTGTTAGGAAGGCCTAGTCCAAGTACAAGCGTATTGTTATAAGTCCAGATATTTTGAAGAATCTGCTGTTTCCTGACTTTCTCTGAATCAGATCTTTTTGAGCTTGAGCTCTTGCTGGTGGACGAAGCCAGCTTAGGTAAGGCAGGTCTAATAAAGGCTCGACTCAGGAGGCTGAATACATGTGTATGCCACACTTTTCAGATCGATTTTTACTCGCAAATAAATAAATTAAACAATAAATACTTTTGTAGCTGCCCTTTTTACTTTTGCTTCACAATTACAGTATCTGCTACTTTATGTCGGTTTATCACGTAGAATTGAATTCCCTCAGATTTTGTTTTAGAAATCCGTGAAAAAATGATTTGGAAGTTATGTTTATACCCCTTTCTTTATGCACCCAATAACAGCTACTGTCGTATTATACCTGTAATAAAAGCCAGAAGGCTTTGTTTTCTGTCAGTAGGTCTTGATGCAGTGAATGGGAGTGCTGAAATGAGTGGAGCGTCTTGCAATCAGGCGCAGGGAAAATGGTTAATTCCACTTGTGATGACACCGGCTCGGCAAGCACAACAGTTTTCAAGTGCTGACACTGACCAGTAATGACTGAACGAATGGATAGAGAATAGAGGAGGTGCACGTGTGTGCGTGCGTGTGTGTGTGTGTGTGTGCAGTGGAACAGGGGTGAGGGATGGACTGAGGGAGGCTCTGAAAGGACAGAGGAGTCAGTGAAAGAGTCTCTAGTAAAGTAAGAGAAGAGGGAGGGAGTAGGAGAGCCACAGCTGCTTCTCCACAATCGCTTTCCAACATCTACAGTTCCAGCCCCAAAATACCATTAATACAAGTGTCAGAGCAGTGAGAAGGATCAGGCACACTGCGATGGCTTTGAGTGGATCAAGAAAAAAAAATAAAAAATTAAGGGCCTCGCAGCCTTTGGGGAAGAAGTGGAGCCTGTCTGAGACAGCTGTCCATTCCTCTGCCCTCTTTTTTTTTTGCTCCGCCCCTCTCCGTACATCCACCTTTCTTTTATTTTGGCCTGAAGATTAAATTACACACGATCTCCAGCGTCTCCCGGTCCTCCGCCCGTTGCAGGTCGCCGACCTCCGCGCGGCTCGGATAATGGATACATCCCCTGTTTGTCTTGTGGCGAAACGCTCGTCCGCCACAGTCCAGTAAGCAGCCATTGTCACGCAGTCTGAAGCAATTAAGGGAAATGGTGGATAAAGCCTCGACGCGTCCTTTCAATATTTATTACATCCTCTTTGCAAAAAAGGCCCGTTTAAGTTGCTGTATCTAAAATGATCACTAATGCAATTACAACCGCATTTAGAATACACATTAGGAGTAATCTTCACCTCTTAGCGAGGACCTCGGTGATCTGGTGAAAGGAGAAAGCGGATGAAACGGAGCGTCGGTAAATAAAGATTTCATGACCTGACGTTTTGGAAAGATGAATGTCATGTGACGAAAGAAAAGCTTTTGAGATCGTTTGGACTATAAAGGGGCTTTAAGTTGGCTTCATTTGATCCAACTTTAGTTTAAACAGAACTGATAATAGGAATGAACATACCAGGAATGTCACTATACATCCAGCTCCTAAAAACATGACCATTTTGATGAGTGATTCACAAAAAAGAATATCTGCCCATGCAACATAACAAATAAGAAAGTTGTCAAGTATGCAACTCGTAAAGTGACCTTTAACTTGACCTTTTCAAGGGTGTGAACTGTCTTACGCTAATGTGATTCATAAAATTCTATCAGGACGAGTTTAACGGATCATTTCCTGAGGCGTTCAAGTCCAAACCATAACGCAGGTCAGTGATTCAAGCAGAAGTCGGGTTACGATTCAGACAATATCCCATCATCCAGCACTAAATCACTGACTCCTTCGCGTCTGCTGGCCGGACAAAGTCTCTGGAAGCCACTTCTCTTTGTGAGAACCAGTCTGGTGTCAGCTTGGAGCCAGTCCCTCATCTGCCTCTTCCTCTCTTCCCCCCTCTCTCTCTCTCTCTCTCTCTTAATTGACTTCCCAGTTTGATAACGCATGCCTGTCTGATTGGAGCCGGGCTGTCTCAGTGATGCTCAGAGGAACGTGCCTCTTCGATAGCGGATCAATTAGTCTATTAAGATAACCGCGGACAGAGGTCCTCTGCGCCGGAGCTAACGTGAAAAGTTGTCGTCACTGTTCTTAAAAAAAAAAGAAAGAAAAAAAAAACAAAACTAAATAAAATATTCAGCTCCTTTACACCTGCTCTCTAGTATCCCAGAGCTGGGCACGCCTACATTTATTTGTGTGAATGTTTAACTACATGTACAGTTTATTTATAGTGGAGGGTTTATCAAACTTGACACTAAGACCATCCTGACCTGGGGATTTTATTTGATAATTTTAGGTGGAATATATGTCCTTAATCGTGCATGAATGCTTTGTGTTGCAGACAGATGGCATGCCCCCTTATTATTTGGTGTGCCAGTGATTCTGCTTGAGCCATGGCAGGTGGCTTGAATATTCATTTCATTTTGATAATTCCACAGATTACTCCTGACATGCTTAAAGCTGCGACCCGGCAAGAATTGTGAGCAAGAGATATCCCCGTCTTATCAGGCCAAGTCAAGACTGAGTTTTCCTCAAGATGGATTTGCTTTTCACAAACTTAAATGTGCATCCCTGTGATTTAAAAACAGAAGGAAACGTTCATTTGTCACGTATTCATTTCAAAAAGCGAAGCACAGTGATTTGTTTCAAGTGTTAAATCTGATTATTTAGACGACTGGGTGAGGTGATTCAATATCCTAAAACTTGGTTTGAGAAAGTATACTCTTTTAACTGTACAGCAAACCTGCTTAGTACTTGATGGAGTTCTCCTTATGCATGGATTACTGCATTGATGCAGTGTGGCATGGAGCCTTTCACTCAGGTGAGATGTTAAAGGGGCCGTATTATGTACTATTATGACTTTGTTTCATTTTACATAATGTTAGGATGTTCATTCCCTCTCAGAGACACATATGGAGTGTTTCTTAACTGTTCTATTGAACACAAGCCCCCAACTCAAAGTTCACATTGGCACGTGAGAATTGCTTCAAACAGATGCACAATTATGTCTTTGAAAAGCAGAAGTGGAGCCTCCTGCACAACCAACAAGAATGCAAAAAGTGGTTTCTTGTCTTTTCCAGCAGCCATTGTACAGGCATACAGTGGTAAAAAACAGTTGATCAAATGGAGTGGAGCTCTGCATGGGTTGCTAGGTAACAGCGCAGTAACATTACTTAGCAATTGGGAGATTTTTGAAAGGGCTCATTTTCCAAACACCGAAAAATCTTTAACTTATTGCCATTTTTTAAAGAACACTTATGCTGTTTTTGGAAGCAGTTGAGCCCCAAATGAAAGAATAAAAATTAGCAAAACGGGAATTTTGTTTAGTGGATCCCCTTTAAATTTTTTGTGATATTCAAAGTAACTGAGATACGCTTGAATATTCTTCACCAGGCTCAGTTTTTTTAATTTTTTTTATTTTCCAAATCAGTAATGCCGCAGTTTGTTTTTTTTCCAGACATTCTGGAGACCACCCACAATTTCAGCGTGAAAGTGTTTTGAGCAACCAGCCGAGCAAAAAGGAGGTCAACTTACAGCATGGACATTAACATCCACCGATCTGCTTTCCCCACCTCTGCCCGCTGAGGTGCATCCAGCAGCAGCGTCCTTCCGTAAGCAACTTTTATGGTGGTGGAGTGGAAGAAGAAAAAAAAAAAAGCCTCCAAGCCCGGAGGTCAGGGGCCAATGTGCTGATGGATTATGGGGCTTCGCTGTGCCTGCCTGCTGCTGACAGGCTTTATTGGTCGGGAGGATGAGCTTGTAACCCTTTATATAATTATTGTATTAAGGCCAGTGTGCCCCCTTGCCTCGCTTGCACTTGTCCACCGGATCAATGCGGAGATAATTTCAGAAATGAATAGTTAGTATCGACCAGCCCCTGTAGTGATGGCTTATCAGCCGCTCAGATGGGTCGCTGCGGATTATTGCGCCGTATCATTTACGGCCGCCACCGTCGCATCTATTTTTTTTTATTTTTTTTTCCCCCCCCGGTTGCCCGTGGTGGCCCGAGTTCACACAAAGACAATTCGATTTGGAAAGGATTTTGTTTTTTGTTGTTTCGTTCCCCTCACTTTTTGCTACACATTCGACAATAAATCAAAGTCATTTGTTTTTTTTTTGTTTGTTTTTTTTGCCTTCAGATGAGGTGGTGGGATGCTCTCTGAGGACTGGGAGAGGCACAGAGAAGACAGGGGGCAAGTGTCAGCACTTGAACTCTAGCTGAGGGATTGAGTGAGCTTTGGTTCAGACAAACTAATGACCTTCAGGCCTTGTGTTTGTGGAGGATTGAACTGCTCTATTTACTGCTGCTGGTGCGGTAATAAACACCCCCAAAAAGTGTGGACACGAGGACTTGGTTCTTTTTTTTAATTTTTTTTGGTAATTTTCTGTTTCTTTCTTTTCATATATATATAGACCTAATGAATGAATGGCAGACACAGGCTACCTTGGCTGCTATTTGAAGTTCTTCTTCATAAGGCATCTTAGGAGAAAGTGTTGGTTTCATGTTTGTACTTTGCCCCCTCCACCCCCCATCCTCCCTAAAACCCCTTTGCCTCCCTAAACTGTGAATGACAGGATGTATCCATCAGAGGGCCGCAGCTCGATTTCAATAGGAGCTCATGGGGAATCGTTCTGAGAAATGTAATTTACTCGCTATTGGTCAGTTTGACCCTCGACCTCAATCACTTGACACGGTTGCCGTGGAAACCGCTGCAAAAAGAACAAAACGGGACTAAGACGGTATCATTTCTGGCAACGTGCGCGAAAGGGAAGAGAAAGAAAAAACGCAATGAGGGAGGAGAGACTACAGAAGAACCAATTTGAACAAACTGGATTTACACCGGAAGATGGGCTAGGAGGAGGGGGGGTGGGGGGTGTTATGACACTGAGCGGCCTCCAATATTACATAATTATATCAACACTGCAATTTGTCATAACTGTCGGGCGCAGTCATTTTTATCCGGCGGCTGACAGATTAATTACAGCTAATTATTTGAGAAGTGCTCTCATGCTAATTAGTCATACAGTTACACAGAGCTAATAGCTGAGGGATCAAAGAAAACAAATGACTACCATACATCATTTCAATTAACCAGCGTGATGGATTAATTAGCACTCTGTCATTTTTAATGCCCCGGGGGAGAGAGGCGGGTGCATGCTGGGAGTCCGAAATGACGAGGGACGGACGGTGGAGAATTTTCACCCCGGTTGGAGGTGAAGCTTCGAACGTCTCGGTTTTGCAACATGCCAGTCTCGTCGCTACGTGTCAAACTTTAACTCCCCATCGTCCGGTGTGGATGTGATGTGTGACGTCATCCTGGCTGCAGGATAAGATGCCAAAGTTCCTGCTGAAGTCCAGCAAGCAGAACTCTAATGTGGATTTTCTTGCCTGAAGCATTTGCTTCAAAAGCTAGTGGAACAAAATGCAGTTAAAATAAAAAAAATAAGTTAATAAAATCATTTCATATTTCAATTTCATAAAGTAGGTTGTTGTAATTTTCAGAAAATCCTGTCCTGACGCTCTGTTGCTTTTGTATAGTTGAGACACTTTTGTTGTTTAAAATACGTACATCTATATATGTATATATTTAACTTTAAAAAAATTTTTTTTTTTTTTTTTTTTTTACAATTTTATTGTCAGGCAAACATAAAGTAGCCCATGGCTACAATGAAAAAAATGTTACTTATGGAAATGGGTTTTAAGTGTAACAACCTTAGTGGCCTCCATTTGTATTCATCCCACATTACTCTGATGGCCATAAAATAATCTAGTACAGCTAACAGCTTTTGATTTTCCAATCAAATACTCAAAATAATTTAACCTTCAAGAACTATATTTTAATGACACTATATATATATATATATATATATATAAAAATATATATATAGTAGGTCTAGAACAGGTCCTCTGTCATTTTCCAGAATAATAGAAAGGTGTAGAGTTTCCAAACTCTTTGGATGGGATATTTCCTATTTTGTTGGTCTAGAAAATGCTTCCTCTAATCCCAGAAACGAAAACAAAAAGTTTCGTCTGCCCTGTTAAGTGACTTGGGACTCAAATCTGTAGAGTAGAAAGTCTGGATGTTTTTGGCCCTGCCTACTTGTGTGTTTAAACAAATATAAAATATACAAACACAGCTCATACACAAAAAAAAATAAATAAATCAACTTTGTTGTACCAAACATTTTCCATTTAAAAACTATTCAATTTGAAAAAAATGACAGAAGCTGTCCTTTTACCTCAGATCTGTTTGCTGGAGGGCCAACTTGCTACCACTCTTCATTGAAGGCCAAATCAAGGTCTGCATTCTGGACACTCCCAGTTTAGACCAAAGTCCAGACTGGCACGCCACTGTAATGCAGGCCACACTTTTCAGATTTGTAAAACATTTGAGAGAACGGGTATTCTTTTCCCTTCAACTATGCAACATAAAATCCTGAAAAGCAGATTGTGCTTGTAACCTCATAAATTGTTGAAGGTTTGGGGTTAGGACACCGTACTTCTCATTCACAGTAATTTAAAAATGTTTTGGTTTTTTATGAAAATCTCATCAGTTTTTCTAAAAAAAATTTTTATTATAGTTTTATTTTAAATTAATACTTAATTACATTTCCTACAGAGTGAAAGAGAGAGAGGGAGCACAACGACTTGGAAAAACAGCAGTTTCAGCCAATAAGGCCTCGCCGCCTCCTCATCCGATGGGCCGATACTCTCATTAGAGGCTTTTTAACCAAAACAGCAGAAGCAAAATTGGTTTGCCCATGACAGTATAGGTCAGCACTGACCGACTCCTCGAGCGAGGCCCTCCATCAGTCTCTGCAGCCGAACATTCATCATCGGAAGGCAGGACACAGGCCTTTTATTTTGCCCTGTCGATGAGCCTGTTAGCAGAATTTTTCCGAGCTCAGGCCTTTTTCCCGAAATCAGCTCAAAAAAAACAAAAAAAAAACAGCCAAAGGAGCAAACGAATAACCGGAGGATGCAGCACAATTCTGATGAACGAGGCCCGACTCTCCGAACCTAACGGTCCATACCGAGGATTGAATTTTACAAATCCATAGCTCTAAATCTTTTTGGCCATGCAGGAGCAACCCCCCTCCTCCGCCCCGCTCCACCCTCTCCCCTTGGGAAGCAACATCTCTGCTGCGGGTTCCTCTCATGCCTTGTTGACCTATACTGCAATTAGACGATATATCCGCGTTGTTGACCCTTCTAATGAAAGTTTGACATTGATTTCTAAATAGGCCGGCGTCGTGTTTTACTGTAGAGCCTGACGTGGCGACTCTCGTCCGGCGTTTTGGGGCTGCGGGCAACAGTTTCCCAGCGCCTAATCCAACTCGATATGGCAGACCCACTCACTCTTCATTTAAACAAACAAAAGCAACACATAATGATCAGTCCTGCCATTATGGCCGATTGATCTGATCTGGTCCAGGGCGCTCTGGATTTATTTTCTTTTATGCCCCGTATGGATGTGTGTCACAGCCTCCGTACGCATCACAAGCATAATGCGTGTGTGTGTGTGTGTGTGCGTGTGCATGTGAGTCGGTCCCTATCCAAACAAATGGAGGCGCTTGGGCCAGAGAGCCTGAAGCACTGCTTGTCCTTTAATTGCCATTTACATACTGGCACAATCATTAATTTCTAATTCCCCTATAATTTGTCACCCAGCATCATCCACTATTGCTTTTTTCTGTCTGAAACTCACATCAATATCAGGACTTTTCAGTGTCACTCTGGTATAGAAGGCTCCTCTGGGTTATTGTTTTGACTTCGAAGTGCCTTGCAAAGAGTTGATACTGCATAAAACAAACTGACAAAGAATGTTTCAGTAAGATACAGCAGCTTGTTTTCAGTGAATAATTCGTTAATCTTAAATAAAATAGTGCCAGTTCCAGCAGGAGATTATTTCACTTCCAACAAAATATTTTTCTCATGTTAAGTGAAAGAAATTAGCCAGTGGGACTATTTTTTTTTTTCTAATCAATGTTAAGGGATTATTGACTTAAAACAACCTCCTATATGTTGCTAAAACATTTCCTGTAAGTTGGTTTTTGTCCTTTTTTCCCCCCCAAGTGTACTAAGATAGTTGCATAAAAAAAATTGACAAAAATTACTTGGTGAGATTTTGTTTTTACTGTGAACGGCATATATTTAAGTCTGTGACTCAGGTGTAAGTTCAAACTTTGACTAGGTCGCTCCAAAACCTTCAATGGTTCAGATCACTTTCCTGCTGCACAACTCAGTTCTTGAAGTCAAAACCACAAACTGATCGCTGGTCGTCCCCATAAATATGTTCTTGTAGAGGGCGGAGTTCATAATTTCATCAATTCCAGCAAGTTGTCATGAAATCCCACACAAAAATCACGTTTTGGTACGTACTTCCATTTTAAAGTCATGAGTGCGGTACGTCTTTGGTTTGCTTTAATCAACAGGAACGAATAAAACGTATGAGATGTACTGGAAGGCACCGTAGAAAGCACAGCTGTTTGGAAATCCACTTTGGTTAGAGGGAATTTAGCAGTTTTTCTCTAGTAGCACTGATATTTACATTCAGCTTGATGTCGTGTCACACAAGTAATTCAGTTAAGTGTCGATCAAGCAAAGTAACTCATCGCTGTTGAAAAATGCGCACACTGATATAAAGTTCTGCTTTCGACCACCCTGTCTTCTTCCACTGCGACTGCATGAGGACGTCCCTGAATTTCAGAGCTTAGCGTCATGAAAACCCAAACAAAAATCACGTTAGTGAAGGCTGAGAGTCTTATTCAGTGAAAGCCTGGAATTTATGCGGGTTAAAGATTACAGCCAACTAGTTAAAATATGCAAATGCTTGAAGCCTCCTTTTAAAAAGCTTATAAAAAACTATTTTATTAGTTCAAACACTAAACTTACATTAGAACACACTAATACACTCATTGGATGCAGTTTTAGAGCTACAGCAGAAGCTAGCAGCTATTATTTCCTCTGCTGGAGTTACAGCCAGTCAGGGCCGAGGGGAAACAAAAGCAGCCAAATGTGAGTTAAGTAGAGCTGCACTCTGTTATTCCAGCGTCACAAGCTGCATTTTCTTTTGAATATTGCAGACAACATCAATATTCCGCTGATAACTTGGAATCACCTTCCACAGAAAAGTCCATGAATAGGTGAATCCACAAATACTGACACACTGTCCTAAACGGGGAAACAAGTGAGACACATTCATTCAAAGATGACATATTCTCTTCAGTTTAGACTCATGTTTTTGTTTTTTTTGTCAACATGCATATCAAAAAAATTTATGATATAAGCTACTGTAGAGGTGTTAAAGTAGCTTTATTTCTCTCCTTCAGTCTTGCTTGTGAATGCTCAGGGCTTAACAATAACCAATAACTTTAATGCCTACATAAATAAGCATTATTTATTCTGTGGATTGTTGTAGATGCCTATTTTAGCATTTTCAAGGTTCTTTTCATTAGATATGCACACCATCCTGTTCTAAAGAACATGTCTTGCCAGCTTTTAACTATAAAACACTGCTACATTTAGAAGTGAGCAAATATTGGGTCAAATGTTTGAGAATCAGGAACCTTTTTAAAAAATGTAATTACTCCTTAAACCAGATATGTTGGCATTACACTAAGCCAACATTCAGGTATTAAGACTATGTTAAGTCTTGACAACTAAGATATCTTTATCTTAATCTTAACCCCCCCAGTCATGCATCTTCTTGAAGCAATATCGCAACGATCTTTTATTTTTGTGAGAATTATTCTCATTCACCTAAATGTGTTTTTTGCACATATGAAAAGTGGTTTCATCTATAAGCCGAAAGCATCAATTTCAGGCTTAGTCTCTACAGGGATTGTGACCCTCTTGTATAGATTTCGCTAAGCCAGATAAGTGCTTTGCATGTAGACATTTGCTATTGGACCTGTCGCTGGCATCAGAAGCCCAGCAGTTGCAATTACTCGCTGATCATCGCCACAAGCCAGATAATAATTAGAGGTTGGCAAAATTCAAGGCCGGCCTATTGATTTCCTCATGTTCCCTCTTTGGAAGGATTAGGAAAATAAGACATGAAATTTACTGTCTTCATAAAAGTTTTACTAAATCAGGCTGTTTTAAAAGGACTATTGACGGCTTTTTCATTACCGTACATCTCTGAAGTGTTTTTGAGTATTGGCAATAATAGAGCAGCTTTCTCCTTTGTGTCTTTCATGCACCAATAAATAACGGCTCCTTTGGAATATTTGGAGGTAATTTTAATCACCCAGACTCGCACATAACCTCTGTGAGGTTATAACAGGATTACTTTCCAATTTAACACTGACAAAGACTGCCTTAAGCTTTCGCTGAGAAATGCACATATGGAGGTGTGCAGAGAGGAAAAACAGCAGGCTGAAGGACTGGAGAGAGAGAGAGAGAGAGAGACAGAGAGAGAGAGAGAGAGAGAGAGACAGAGCCCACAATTGTTCTCTGTAATCTTTTTAGCTTGCGATGTTAGATGTTTGCGTTCTCTCATCATCCAAAACGTTCTGCAAGTACAGATGCTGGCGAAAGTATTCGCACCGCCTGAACATTTCCACATTTCAAAACATTGCGTTCAGAAACTTTTAAATGTTTTCTCAGGATTTTATAGAAAATGATTGATGGTCCTCACCTTTTCTTAAATCTGAAAAGTAGGAAGTGCACATGCAACAAGCGGATTCAAAGGTCTTTACATCATGAAAATATAATACAGTGAGCAATTATGAAATGAGCAATAACCATTACTCCTTGTCATATCCGTTGTTGAAATCATCAAGCAAATTCACATCAACTATATTGATCAATGTTCCACGTGGCTGAATTAACCGTTCATCATCTCATTAAATTGTGCAGAGGTCTGGCCGGGAGCTATTCATTTGTTTCAGCCGTGTTGGAACAGGGATGCATCTAAATGAACCCTTGGTCACACACAGCGTTTTAGTTTATTTCATCCGACCAGAGCAGCTTCTCCAAATGTTTAACATTATCCTCTGGCTTGTAGCAAAACTGAAGACATCCTATGGAGTGCTTTCAGCAAAGGTTTTCTGAAACATAACGGGTATCAACAGATTTCCTCGCCTGCACTGTGGAGCTCTGTTGCGTTTGCAGACTAGCCTCCTGACTGCTTCCTGGATTAATGCTCCCCTTGCTCAGCCTGTAAGGTCACATGGATAGTCGTGTTTTGGGAGGTTTGTGGTTCTGCAGTGCTTGTTCTGATTTCTGATGATAGACTCAAGTGTTTCATAAGATGTTTAGCACTGATGATGTTCAACATCTTCGTCAGCTTACTCTGAACCTGTATGCTGTTTCCTTTAGTCTTCATGATGCTTTTTGTTTTCTAATGTTCTCCAACAGACCTCTAAGGCCTGGACAGAACAACTGCTTTTATAGTGAGATGAAGTTAGAGAGGGGTGCACTATTTTACTTGTTAGGTAATTTGATTGTTTTTTTACTTTTGTTTTTTTTTTAGTTATAGTAATAATCCATCGTATGCCACAGTTTTTTGATTTTTATTTACTTTGCTGGGTTGGGCGAAGAACCTGTGATAACTAGTTTGAAGTTTTCAAAGTTTATATATACTTTATATACTATATACTATATATATATATATATATATATATAAGTATATATATATATAAGATGGCAGAAGCAATAGTCTAGAATTAGTTAATTTAATTAAATCTGGCCTTTGCAAAGTGATTCCAGATGACAGGAAAGGTGTCTTTACAGTCTGTACAAAGTCTTTCTCTTTGTATTATGGATATCATAATACAAAGATATATGATATCCTGTCACTCAGGATTATTTTCTTGGCAACAATCGGTCCTTGTGGCTGCCAAATTGTAGCAGGTACAGTCCCCAGCATTTGGGAGCATCCACAGATTATAAGTCCTGGATATGGTTGTAGGGGGTTTATAAACCTTGGAGTACCAATTAAATAGAATTAGACCCAAGACCTGGTCGGATTTTTATTTTTAAAACATTTTGAAAAGCATGCCTCTTTTCTCGTCTCAAGTCACAATTTTTCACTACTTCGTTTGGGTCTGTCAAAAAGGTTATTTGAAGTTTGTGGAGGTAATGTGACATACTGTATGAGAAAGTTGGAAGTAAGATTTCCAAAACTCGTATTTTAGCTCCGGTACCAGACAGGGCTTCAGTTAGAAAATTCACACTGACAGAAACATGAAGAACAGGCTGACTCAAAATGCCGGCATCCTGTTGGCACGCAGACAAAAGTCAAAAGCGGTTGCATTCGACTCGCCTCGAGCTAGAGAGATGCGCCGGCCGAAGCCCAGGGGGTCATTTCCCTTTCTCGATGGACAGACTATTAACTTTTTGATTGGCAGCGGGGCTGACTGTGCCTGTTCATCATTGAGCCTTGTCGATTCCTCAGCATCTGGAACCGCCACATAAATTCAGAGGGCCAAGTATGAACCGTGCATCTCAGCATCCTCTTAAGAAGGGTTGCATTGCACAGCCATTAAAAAAAAAGAAGAATGCGTTTTGGCCGATGCTAATTTCCTCTCTGGTTTAAAAAAAAAAAGAAAAGGAAGAAAACAAAAACGCTCAGCAGAACAGAGGAAGCTGAGGTTTAGCTGCTACCTTTCTCAGAGCTAGTTTGTGTGTATAGCCACAGCATTCTCACACTATCTACTAAAGTCACAAAGGTAACATTATGATTTCAGTAAATCTACATGTGTAAAAAGTTTCCAAAATCTACTACTTCACTTTAGCGAGTCTTTAATAAAGGGCAACAAATATAGCTCATAGGGTTTATGGAGGTGGAGGGGCTGGAAAAATAAGGGCCGGCCACTTTTATCTGCCCTTGCACACACATCAGTGTAATGATGACAAAACGGGATGTTAACTAATGATTAGTAGAAATGGTTTCAGTTAATTAGTTGGTCCTTCGTTTATCGTTCCATTTGCACATTTTGGGGGGAGCAATCGTTATTAATTAGGGCCATCATGCTGAAAGGGGTGAGGTGGAACCCTACAGCCAAGTTAATCAGGCCGCAATGAAAGCTCCATTATCCTGCCCCGTCCCGTTGGCCTGTGATCTATTAGCATTATCTAAAAGCTGCGACGGGATCAACGAACGGCAATACTGGGGGGAAAAAAAACAAAACAAAACAAAAAAAAAAAACATGGGGACATAAACGAGGTGGAGTTTGATTGGCCCAGTTCTTGGGTCACTGGTTATATGAGAGTCTTGAATGATTTCCGCTTTTAGTTGTTGCATAAATCTAAGTGATGTCGTCCATTTGAAGCGGGATTTAGAATGTGCACGAGAGATTAATGAAAGTTTGCTTTGGAGGTCAGTTTGAATCTTTTACCATCTACACTGAACTTTAAACGGTTTACTTCTCCTAAGTAATTGACATAAAAAAAACACTGATATTCACCAATCAATGCGTCTAAATCCTACTTTCCTCATGTTATTGCCCCTCAAAACCTGTTCAGAATTGTTCTATTTTACTGTTTCTGTTTCTCCATTACTGGTTTTTCACCAGTAGCCTTTGCTCCACGCTTCGCTTCGTGCAGAGGCTCTGAACCCTCAGCTATTGGGAAACAAAGGCTTCCTGTAGGCATGGACTCTGAAGTTTTACCCAATCTTTAATATTTGTCTGTGACATATGCAATGCACCGGTTCAGCGCTATGGGGCTTGACAGAAGTTGCGTGCTCTGTAAACAACCGTCCTCCACTGCAAAGAGAGAAGTAATAAGCTGAACAAGACTGCTGTTGTCAATATTCAATATTTGGAAGTGTGGCAGACATGGACTTGAACGGCTTTGTTCACTTCTTCTGCTGCTTAAACTACAGGCAGACAAATTGATGTCAACGTTCACAACTTCTCCTTCAATTCGCCGATTGGCCCGCTTGAAATTCTAGCGAAGAAATCCAGGTCAATGGGGGAAACCCATATGGAGCTGTAAAGGGAGATGAGAATTGAATGCAATTGTGTCATCGCTTAAAGTTTTGAAAGCTGGGTGCCAAGCCATAATACCCAGCATAATTGACAGCTCATTAGCATTCAGTGACACCTTCAAAAGTTCTACAGTAATGTTCGTCTCTTTCAGCTTTACACATCTGGACATTTAATCTTCTGTCCGTCCTTCTGTTTAAAATGGCTCAAGTTCAGTCAGAGTGGAGTTCAAAAAGTCTGTGAACATCAGTTTTCAACTCTTTCTAAAAGCACTCAATTCAAATGAATCCTAGACTTTGACTGGGCCGTTCTAAGGTAAATCTCTAGACCTTATTATTTAGCATCACTGTTCTACTGGAAAGTGAACATCTGCCTGTCTTTTATTTGCTTCCAAATGATTTTTCATCTCTTTATGAGTCTATCAGTCCCTGCTGAAGAAGTGCATCTCCACCTTGTGTAAAGGTGAAGACAATCTGCTTAGGGTGACATGCAATTTTCGTTTTCCGCGACACATTAAGTGTTCTTCATGTAAGTCACAAAGCTTAATTTGGTTCTTTAATGACCCGAGTGGTCTTCTTCTACACGCTTGCTGCGTCCCCCACACACGGCTTGTGACAATCTTTAAACACAGATTATGGATATTTCCCCCAACCTCTTTTTGCCCCCATGGTGGCGCCATCAAGGGCTGGGTGATCAGCTTACATTGAAAACTCCATGTCTGAAAATGCTCCTCACGAATAACACAAAACTTTTTTTTGTTCATTTTAGTCACAAAAGTTACATCATTTTAGCGTAATAGACATTTCTGTTTTGTTTCTTCTTGTTTTTAGCATCTACTAGACTACATAAATATTAAAATCTAACCACTTTCCATATGCACAATTTTCTGTAAATTCATTTCTAAACCCTGGAACACTTGGATCACATTAACGTATTGAAACATTGACTCTTATGCAATAAATAACCCCACAAGGTAAAAATGTACATGCTGAAGAACATAAGAACATGTGTACAAAGTGATTATACGTAGGCTTTGTATCATAAAATACTGCATCCATTAATCATGCAAGATGAGACCAGGACACCAGAGTGTAAAGATAAAAATCAATGTGTTTTTTGTTGTTTGTTTTTTTTTTTTTTCTCCTCTAGGTTATTTCATGCAAATGAGCTCTGAAGCAAACTGATATGGTTAAAGCAAGGTTACAGAAAGACAAAGAGAGAGGCCAGTGTCCCCAAGAAATCAATAAAATGAACTTAAGAAATGATTTAGATAGAGCAGATATGAACATTGAAATAAACAAATAACTTTAAAGGAAATCAATCATATAATTTAAAGAGCAAATGGCCTGGACCAAGGTGATCTCCCCTATGGTTTAGACGAATGGAAGATTTTTAATTTCATCATTGATATTATGCCAGACTTGGAGATTTTGCAGATGGTTGCAGCCATGAGGAGGGGAGAAAAATCAATCGAGTCTAGTTCTGTGGTCTTAAGAGATGTTAGATATTTACAGCACCGAGCTATGGAGCCTTGTATAAATTTACATTTTAAGAGATAAAAGACCTCTGTATTTTATCTTGTTATTGATAATGGAAACTGTCGACTCTTATCCTGTCCGGTCTCGCGGAAGCCGAGCTGTCTGCTTGCGCGCGTTTGTGTATGTGACTGAGACGAGGCTGGAGAATGTGTTTGTGTCCATGATGGGGGAGAAAGGAGCGAATAAGAGAGACAGAGCGCCGGTCGGAGGCAATTTCAAGCCTTTATTTTCTTGATACACAAAAGGCTGGCTTTGTGTGTGTGTGTTGTTTTTTTTCTTCTGTTTTTTTTTTTTTTTTTCTCCCCCCACCTCATCCCGCTTCCACGTCAAGGCAATCGAGGTGGCATAATTGCATCAGAGGTCCAGAAATATAGAGTTGCAATTTAGAAAGAGGATGAGAAGAAGAGTAAGAGGAGGAGAATGAGAAGCAAGAGAGAGTGATTGTGTGTGTGTGTGTGTGTGTGTGTGTGTAGTGGGAAGGTGGGAAAGGCATCTCAGACAGGTTCATTTACGTCTGGAACAGGGACAGAGAGGTTAAGACATTGTGACAAGAGACAAAGTAAATGTATATGTAAATGCGAGAGGTTGTTATCACTCCTAAAACACTGTGCAGCCCCCTTTTTTCACACTTTGGAGACCTAAATTATATTTAGGCCACAAAAAATCCAATAGTCCAACAGCGGACCCAGTGCTATGTAAATGGTTTGGGTAATTCTTTAAAACACTGCACCGGTGGCCGAACGGTGGGGGCAAATAACAACAAAGTGTTTACATCATTTGAATGATTTAGGACTACTTGTGGCGATCACTTTAATAGACTCCCGCGCTCTTGGCACAGACTTCCAGCTTCCACTTTCCCCGGCTCTTTTCTGCTGCATGTGTCTCTGAGTTAAGAAGTAGAACTGTGGGGCGGAATGGAGTTTTTTTTTCTACTTAAGCTAGAAATATCCAGTTTTCAAGGGTAACTTTACAGTAAAACAGAAAGAAAAACTGCTCCAAGTTTATCTGTCATAACCTTCTGCCTTTTTTGGCAGCACAAGATGGGTTAAAGAATTTAAGGGCCACAGCTAGAACCGACTTCTTTCTTCAACAACTGTACACTGCTTACAGCAGGGGAAAAAACAAACAAACCGTAATGCGGGATTTCACCATAAATGCAATGTTTCTCAAAGCAAGCAAAAGAGAAAAAGAAAATCAGTGATGGGGATTGGCAGTTGCCCAGGGCAGCATAAGAAAGAGGAGTGACAACCAGATAAAGAAATTGATTTATTTGTCTTTTTTTTTTTTTTACTGTTTTTCTGCATGTACTGTCAAAAGGGAATTGGCTCCTCCATGTATTGAGTAGATGTCCTCGGTTTACTGGAACATGTTTTATCTTTCCCGAGAGTTTCAGACAATTTCCTGCATTCGAAGTTACAGAAGGACATTAATAAGAATGGGGCACTAGTTTCTGCATAGAGAGTCATGATATCAGAGGAGGTGGTGAGGACGCAAAAATCAATTGGAAGAGCTCTAAGAAGTGCGTAACTGTGATTTGTTACATTTTGTAAACTCTACGCTAGATGAGTGACTGTGGACGGACTCCATAGAGGATTTGAAAGCATTTGAATCCACTCAGATGGACTTTTTGTCTGAAGAATTCAACTTGGCAGAGATAAAATCCAGACGTCAACCCTGTACAGCTAAGTCAGAATAACCATGAGCCGTAATGGAGGCCAACATGGCTGCAGAGGCTGAAACAAGCAGTGACGATAAAAAGGATGATCTTCAGAACTTCAACTCATTCAAGTCGATTGATAACAGCATTTAACAATAGAAAAATAAACTGGAGGATTTTATTTGGCATCTTCAACATACAGTTTACCTCACACTTTGGGATCTCATAAAAATAGCCCGGCTCGTCTTTCATGTACATTCACTCTGGACTTGGCTTGCTCTACTTATGTAGCTAGTAACTGGTACCAGCTAGCTGGGTTTTATTTTCTGAGTTTAATAGCTAGTGCAACACTGTTGTTCTACAAATCTTTTGGGAACACAGCCTAAGTGTGTTAATCACATAAATAAAGATTCCTAATCACAATTTGTCCATTTTTGTGTCAATGAGAAAGCTTGCTTAGAGCTCTATTTCATTACACCACATTATGGTTGCTTTGTAGACAATAACTGTCTTTACCTGTAATGGCATCAATTTTATGATTACTAGCCGCCATCAGGAGGAAAATGGGGGCAGTGGCTAGCCCTATAAATTTGCTGACCACTCCACCTAGCCAGTCTTGGATGTAAAATATTTTTTCACATCATCATAAACCAGAAATATTGTTCTGGCTTTTGGTTTTGGACTGCCACCGATTGATTATTGGTCATCCCAAAGTTGCCACCTGTTCTGTAGCTCATCTGGAGTCACCCCCTACTGATATGAACCAATTCTGAACTCAAACTACGAAACTCTAAGGTGTTGTTCTCATCACATGTCAATATTTAATGCTGGAGCCCTAAACCTTGAAATCTCTTATTTTATACACAAATATGGAGTATTGTGAGGGTAGTGATACTTCTCCCAGTTCAGTTAGAAGCATAGAGGTTCAAGCGGCTGGTACCAAGAGGCAGGCTCATTTGGTTTGGCACAGTTTCTTTTCCTGCTCTGATAGCCTGATGTTAAAAGAGGTGTACGCAACCCCCTCTTGTCCACTTTAATTTTTAATTACCATCTTCCTCTAACCTTTGTTATAGCCATGACACGCTCGCATTAAGCCGTGTACAGCAGGAAAGCAGACAGAGTGAGGGGGACGAGAAAGTGGGGGGGGGGAGGCTGGATTCACTTCTCTAATTATGCAGGCAGACATGCTGTGGGATGAACTCTGGTACCAACATGCTGCCGGTGACATAGGATCAGGGCCCTGGTGCCGCAAGGCCTTCTGGGGGATGGGTGAGGGTGGTAGAGACATGTCACCAATGAAGAAGGATGCAGAGCCTTGAAAATGTATTTATAGCTTGTTGAACTTTTGAACATTTTGACGTATTACAACCAGAAGCCTGAATCTGTTTGCTGATGGATTTCATTCTTTGTGATTGGTTAAGACAAAGTAGTACTTTTATTTTGAAGCGTCATGGAGACCAAGGAACAATGCAAACAGATAAGGGACAAGATTAAAGCACTGAAATGAAAATTTGGGCTAATGTCAATATCTGATATTAATATTGCTGGCCGATATTTACCAATATTCTATATATCTGTATACCCTTTTGACATCTTGAAGAAAATGGCCACAACACTTCTTCTCAGCTTCAGTTAAACTCCCCACAATCCAGTGCTGCATCAATACGACTGTCACATGACTAAACGAATATCACACAGTCAACCTTGTCCACTCACCAAACAAACCACAATATGATGGAAATACTGTGGTTACAATCGGCCCAGTTTAATTTATCGGGCCCATACTGATACGTTAAAGAATGACTAATATCAGCTGATACCAATGTTAGTATTGATATATCATACATTCTTATCCTACTCTTTAAACATCTCGGCGTACTGTTTATTCAGATAATGAAAAAATTGAAAAAGTATCGCAAAACTTTGGCCTTAGGTTTCACACAATTCCCAAAGTGAAACATGGTGGTGGCAGCATCAAGCTTTCTGGGGAAGCAGTGGGGGATCTGGTCAGAACTTATATGAAGATTGATGGAGCAAAATACATGGCAATACTGGAAGAAAACCGTTAGAGGCTGCAAAAACCGGACACTACAGTGAAAGTTCACTGAGCATACACCCGAAGCTACAATGGGATTGTTTAGATCAATAAGTATTCATAGGAGACGCCCGGTGAAAGTCCAGTCCTTTAAAATGGCTGCTCACAGAGGATCTCCATCCAATATGAATGAACTTGAACAATTTTGGAAACAGGAAATTCAGTCTGAATGTAGAGACATAAGGTGTTTGGTTTTTCTTTTCTTTTACAAGTATTCATTTTGGCTGTAGGTACAAATGCCCATTCTGCTTTACTTTTTTTTAAAGGTGCATTTTCTTCCACTCACCTTGTTTATTTTTTTTTCTTAGTTTTCACATGAAATGTGAATAAAATACTGGATCTTGTGTTTGTTACAGGATAAAATGTAAAAAAAAAAAAAAGCTTCTTCAAGACACTTTGCAGCTCAAAACACAACGAATAAACCCTGTGTGTGTTCCTGTTTGCTTCTGTTCATTTTTCCTCCTTACTCAATAACACATACTGAAAATGCTTACCGAGATTTTCTGATTAAACATCTAATTTTTGTTGTTGCTGCAAAACAGTTAACGAGTAATGATTCTGCTCATAGGGATTAATAAACTTATTATTGTTATGAATTCACAGTGAGGGGAAATTTCTGCTCAGGGAGTGATGTTTGCACAGAACCGGCTTCGGCCGCCGCGTGAATCGGCGGAGTTGTGATCAAACACACAAATTAACACATTATGTGAAGCATGTATAATTGATATGAATTGATTCCTTCTGTTCGCTGCGCAAACGCTTTATCGCCACGTGTGCGTTTGTCCTCACAGTGGAGTCTGGTTGGTAGGAGAGCGAGCTGCCATTAGTGCCAGTCAGTTTGATAGATGCTGTAATTGATGGGTCAGCATGTTGCAGAACGGCCCACTAAAGCTTCGTTAATTGTCATAAGAAGCTCGGATTGATTGGGGCCGCTGCATTAGTACGTACAGTGGAATTGATTAATGTTTTGTTCTGAAAGGAATGCACGTAATGGATGGGTTGGTGTGGCACTTTATTTATTGAGTTTATTAATGTGGGCCTCAGGACGAGAGTGATGCCGTTGGTTAGGGGCGAGGAGATGAGGGAAGCAGGCAGTCAGTTCATTTACGTTTGTGTGCAACAGCGTATTGTACAACTATGTGTGTGCAAATAGAGAGAACAGAAGCGACTACTCATGTTGGATTTGATGTTTTGAAGACATTTCATATGAGAACTGTAAGGTCTTTTCACAGAAGTGCTAAAAACAACAACATATTAAACAAAAAAGTCAACAAAGCGGGCAAAAATCCAGTCAGGAGGCTAATGGATATTACATTTATTAATAGGAAAATATTTCTGACCTCTTTACTTCAGCTGACATGCATTAACCTCTGTAACAAATGCTTAATAGGTTGCTGTGTATATATATATATATATATATATATATATATATGTGTGTGTGTGTGTGTGTGTGTGTGTGTGTGTGTGTGTGTGTGTNTATATATATATATATATATATATATATATATATATGTGTGTGTGTGTGTGTGTGTGTGTGTGTGTGTGTGTGTGTGTATTTCATGCTCACAATAGAGATGGGCGGATTGATTCAAATTATGGATGAGCGATACCAAGTCTGAATCGGATCAATACTAGTGCAGTAAGATTGATACTTAAGTTTCAGATTTCCTCTTAAACTTTATTTTGGTATTATAGTTTCTCAACTCTACATCAAAAAAGATTTTGATTTGTTCTCAAATAATTTTTTTCTACTTTATTAAAGAAAAACCTGATATATCGAGCTTAAATAGAAAGTATCGGTATCGTGTTGGTGTTGACGATACTGGCTCTGTATTTATGTCGGATCAGATCGACACCTGAATAACCAGAATTGCACACCTCTAATATTCAGTAATATTCAGAAGTAATCTGTTCATCACTGAATTTAATATTATTTATCCATCTGAGCAACATTTTTTTTATTGCTGCTTAAGAAATAATCTTTTCAGAGATCACTGGTCATTTTTGCAGAATTCACTGAAAATGAAACAAACAAAACATGAACATTATTTTTTTACTCTGTGCTGTGCAGTCATTTTAATGTATTTAAAAAATTATACATTTATTATAGGGGAGTGAGGAATTGCTGTACCGGGACAGACTGATGATGCAGAATGTAGCATTCTCTACGCATCTCGTTTGTTCTCTGGGTAACATTTGAGAGGCAGGACTTGTTTTATATAATCATTATTGAAGATAAACTGCTCCATTTAGAGGTCTTCAGAGAGCAAAATCTTATAGACGTTCTAAAATGATCCCATGAAGAACTTTTAAAGCTGGACTGAAATGCTTTTCTTTGCTAAGTATTTTTTAAGAAGCCTTTCGGATTTTTCTGTTTAAAGGGACAGTTTATATTTTTCAAGTATATTTCTGATGCAGTTTACCAGCAAAAGTTTCTTTACTTGTGGTAGATTCATACTATATCACTGACTTTGACATTACAAAACATCTTCTAAGTGGTGAAAGGCTAACAAAAAGACAGACTGTCCCTTTGTTTAAACTAATTTTAGTTTATTTTAAAGCTGCAGTATCTAGCTTTCATTTTACATACTGTCAATATGTTCAACGGTGCAATATGAGAGAATTTGTGGAAAAAAAAAAAAAGTATCTCCTCTGCTTTCTCCCAGTGCTAACCGCAAAAGTTCACAGCTCAGTCGTCTTTGTGCTGTCAATCAGGCTTGTGTACAGGCGAATAATACAGCCAAAAGCTTCGGTCAAAAATCTTTAACTTAGTAGCTTATTGGCTAATGCAGACTTTAACTCTGTAACTTTCTGATATTTTCCATAACTGATAATTGATAAGCTCTGTGATATATCACTCATCCCTTCTGTCAGCTGAAGTGCAGACCAGTGATTAGTGGTCTGCCGTCACCCAGAATCTGAGATCCAAACAGCTTGAAAGTCTTTTTGTCATGTTAACAGACCATAGAGTTTGATAACTTTCCATGATAGGTTCTCTTCTTCCTCAAAATAAGTGCAAAAAAAAAAAAGTAAAACATTGACTTAAATGGGAAAGGGAGAACCATTGAACATGTATCACTTTGCTAGCAAAGATTCTGGTCTTTTTTTAGTTGTCAGTTTAAACTCCCCCATTACTCCTGTCTTTTGATGTAAATTTTTCATAGAGTTAGATGATGAGAGCTAGTATAAACTGCATATTTTCTACCATGATTGACCCTATAATCTGAGCCTCTGTGGCTGTAGAACAGGTACGCTCCATATATGGAAGGCATTAGTCCTTTACACGGCTGCCTAGGGTTTGATCCCATACCTCAAGTCCTTAGCTAAATATCTTCACTCCTTATTTTTCTCTCGATTTCTGGTCTAGAACTCTGTGAACAGAGGCCACCACAACCACAACCACAAGGTCTTTGAAAAGAAAAACATAGAACATGTTTATTTGTGAAGCAATTCCACTTGAAGCTAAAACGATGCTCTTCAGTGTAGAAGTTGTCATAGAAGGAAGAATAAGTGTTGGAAAAATTAAATATTTCCAGCCTAAAAGGCATAAGAAGCTATTTTAAAGTTTATCTACTGAGACTTGTCTGTTGTTTATTCAGGCTGCTAATTCTAAACAGAAGAGATTAATTCTGATAAATTTCTTATGCATGTATAAAAGTCTATTGGACACCAGAGACGCACAACAGAAGTTATACAAAAGGTTGCAGAAGTCTGAAGAGGTGTGTAAAAGCGTTACAGTCTCCACCAACTTCTTCCTAATCTTGTTAAGGAGAGCAAGAAAACAAGAAATTTGTCCCTAAAACAGAGACATGGAGCCTCTTAACAGGCCCACAATTGTATTTACAGAGAGAGAGAAAGAGAATGAGGACACAGCCATCTCGCACAGTCCATGGCACACAACTAAGCCTCAAAAACAATACAGCACAAAATGGCTAATGCCATTAACAAGATTACATCCTAAACCATAAAAGGATGTTGTAGCAGCATAAACATAAGCTTGTCAACATGGCTGTGGCAGAATAATAGCTGGAGGGGGAGTTCTGGTTTAACCTCTGCAGAAGCGAGACCATGAGGAGGCGGCTCTCAAATCCCCGCTCGTATTGTTGATTGTCAAACTCCGTCATCGCCTCGTTTCAAATGTAAATAAAGGTGGGATTTTTTTCCTTTTTTTTCTTTATATACTACACCCTTATTTACAGAGATCACCTTGTATTTAATTCAATCTGTGTCTACCAGCTCAGTAAATGACATTTATGCCGGAGGATTTTATTTATTTTTTTTTTTATGCATGCAGGCGGTTCGCCAGTCCAAGACCTTGTAAAGCCACCCCACCCCTCGTTCTCTGCTGCAGCAGTGTTGGGGGGGAATGAGAAAGCAGCAGACAGTAGCTTAGTGACACAGTGTAACACAATTAAAACAATAAAAGTCTCACAAATGAACATGTCACTGTGGAACCCTATCAATTAGTTATCAAAGTGGAGGGCCCCCACTGTGGCGCTTCCACCTATTCTTCCTGTCGCGCAACTCCCTAATAACTCCCCTTCTCCTGTCGACCAGGAACCTATTTGTATGCGCCTGAGTTTCCTCCTCGCGCAGCGGCATGGTCAGACGCTCTATTAATCTTTCTATATGAACAGTTACTGGCTCAGATGAAATTGGGCCCAATGAGGCGAGCCTCCAGTGGCCGGGATAGGCCCCATTCATCTTGATTTGATTCGCGCGCTGACACCGGAGCGGTGCGATGACAGAGGTTAAGTCAGTGAGTGGCCATTGCCTTCTTGTTTGCTCTTTCAACTCCCCACCTTTTAACCATCCCTTCGCCTACAGAAATAAGATGTGGAGGGGGGGGGGGGTCTTGTGTCGATTTTTTTTTCTTATTTTTTCACGGAGGCACAAACTAGAACATCCGATAACTCCCACGTGGCTGATTTCACCCCCCTCCAACTCCCCTTGTCACCGGCTGCCGCGTCTCCAACAAATATATACAGCATTGGCGCTTCGCCTTGATAGTGTGTGACTTCAGCAGATCACAGATAGATGCAGGAAGGGGAATAGAATCAGCTGCCTGACAAGCGGCACCTTCTCTCATCCAGCAATTTCACAGTGTCATTTTGGGATTATTTCATTACTCGCCATGATCCATGACTGAAACTCATTTTGGCCCTGACTGCTCCGAGAAAATGTGTGACAAGCAGTTGAGAAGAATTGAGAGATTGCGGGCAGGGAAAAACTCGGAGCACTTAGCATTGAGCCACTTGAATAATTAAACCTCGACTCCTTGAAGTATTCATTGGAAACTTTGAGTTGTCACTTGATACCGAAAGTTATTCTTGGACAGAGATGGCTTTGTCTTGCGGGGCCTTTTCTCACTGATTTGCGATACAAGTTTCTGAGTAAAACACATTATAAAGGTAGCCAGCTGCTGATATCAGACTATCTGTTTCCATGCTTCAGCTCACTGAACCCAAGCAATGACATCAGTGAGAAACGCATCCAAGGACCTGTGGTTGCTTGTAGCTCTTTGCTCTGCAGCACCCTTCACATCTTAAGGCTCGTCTCAGATTACAGAAAGATTCAAAGACGACGGTCCAGAGGCAGGAAGTATCGGTGCATTAGCTCCATTAGATTAATTAACAATGTTTAATTTCTAAAAATGAAGCTTGAGACGGAGACGTGACTCACAGATTTCCATTTCCGTCCTATCTTCAGGTGGAAAAAAAAAAGTAGAAAAAAAGCTTCTTAGGGGGTTTGCCATACTCAGAGGCAACATGATACCATGCTCATTTTCAATGCATGCTGTGCATTGGCACTTTATGAAAACTAGCTGCTCTTGTTGAGGAGCATGAATGATGAGGCTTGAAACAGGAACCTCCGCTGTGAGAACGCGCACACACATTTGCGTACACACAAGACGGACATAATCTGTGGAATCAGGAGTGTGGACACAGAATTCATTCGGTAAAGTGCCCTGAGGTTTTCAAAGAACGTGGTGCTCGCCAAATGTTTGCACAGCTATAGACTGACATTTTTGTCTTTCTCTTCGCAAAATCAGTCTAATTGGATGGAGTTTCTAGGATGCTAAATTTCCAAGTTTTGCCGCAGTTTCCTCTTTAGATTTTGGTGCCGACTTTGACCAGGCGTCGACATAAACCGTTACAGTAGCTCAAGTTGTGTGTTTAGGATTGTAGCTTCTTTGCTAGGCCATACTGGGTGAATTGAGAAGTTTCCTGGACGTAATTGGTGGCACTCCATTTTACTTAGGGGCTTCTGCGTAATGGGGACCGAGTACAAATGCATGCCACAATTTTCAGATTTGTATTTGCTGCTTTATACACAGGGAGACCACGCACACACAATCACTTTCACACACAAAACGAGCATAATCTGTGGAATCACGAGTGTTGGCACAGAATAAAACCCATATCGCTTTTCATTCTCTATTCAGACACAACCACCCTGCCGTTTTGTTCCAGACGCTTTCCGCTAAGAAGCTTTGTATATGCTGCTAAATTCATCCTTTACAAAGCCCAGACTGTTAATTGTTCCTTGTCTATCATACTCCTTTTCATGATTTGAATGGGAGTAATTCCCACCAATGGCAGATTATCTGCAGACTCCACCGCTACCTTGAAGCACACATACCTTTGTGACAATATGTGCATACATCCACCATTGACATCATTACCTCCCAGTTGGAGTGCAGCGTAAACCGCTTAGAGCTTCACAGCCTTTGTAACCTCAGTCCCCTTAGAGCAGAAAGGGAACTGGATATCCTCACTGGAAGAACCGACACTGCTAAAACAGGTTCTGATGATACTTTTTTATAAAGACCAGTGCAAATACATCTGAATGAATCAAATTTAACAATGACTAAATGATGCCGCTGACTGATTTCTACGATATTGTTTTGCATATAAAAAAAATATGATCTTCACATTGGGGTTGGTAATTATTGTATCATTTATCATTTATTAGGATAACTTCTTATCATGATAAGATTTTGATTTATCATCACAATAAGGTCCAATTAATGTTGTTTAAAGACCTCCAAAGCTGTCTGTATGGTTGGGATTGTTATAATAGTTTCTCCATTTTCTTTTGTATTTTTTTAATATAAAGTAACAGTTTGAAAGTATGACTAAATGTAGTTACTTTGTGCAGTTTAGTAATACAAATCACACTTCATGTGACTGGTATCCTAAAGAAATGCATTACAAGTGCCTAAAAAAAGAATAATAATATAAAATGTAATAAAACATTTTTATGTTGGTACCACAAAATGTTATGGTAAGACTTTACCTCCATGTTGCCCACCTCTACCTCTACACAGGCTTCATGTAATCAAGAATGGACAGATTTCTCAAGACCTTGGTACACAGCTGTGCATTGGTACAAGGATTTGATAACTAATGTTCAACCAGATGAAGAAACTATTTAGTTACTTTCTATCTGAGATAAATTTTTAATGACATAATTGTTGCATTGCTAATTGTAGTCGCTACTAAAGAAGCGTGTCAAACCCTCCGACAAGCAGATGACTTTTACACAGGTATGCATGTACTACAAAATAAGAGCTAACTTGTAAAAATCTTGGCGATATTAAATCAAATATCATGGATGCTTCCTCAGACTTGCAAAATATTGAAGAAAACTGGAAACATTAATTGCCAATAATTCAAGTTTAAATGTAAAAAATTATATAATGTTGCAATATAACATATGATAAAATAACCATTTATAAAATGTGATAGCTGTAATAATTTGATTGAAAGACAAAGTATTGCATGTTCGTGTTCACAGCGGCCTCTCCATAAGGCAAGTTTTGTTTTATTCGTATTTTAAATGTAGACAGAGATAACCTTCAGTGATGCAAGATGGTAAATTATTATTAAAAGAAGAAGCTGTGTAGAACAACTTATCAGTCAATAATTAGTCAGTAAATACTAAACTGACTGACTAGAGTTGCTTGGACATGCTAGGCCAACGGGTCCAATTCTTCTAAGAGCTTCTGTACAAAACGTTGTTCAGGTTTCACCTGTTAATGTTCATCTACTCTATAGCAGATGGATTGTTTGCAGATATAAACATAATGAGGGCGCTAGCAGGCGAGTGATTGTTGTGCTTTTGTGTTTGGCCGGCTTCGTAATAACGTCTATTAATCCTGCTGGACATAGTTAGCTGGAATGAAGGCTAGATAGATTGCTAGCAAAGACTGAGGGAAAGCTAGCCAGATATCTTCTGTTCATACAGGTGGAAAAACAGCAAATCTGTTACCAAACCCACAGTTTGTCTTGATGTTTTGTTGCTAAATTGAATCAATAGCCTTGTGTACGGATATTTCCACAGACATTACAATCCTAATGTCTGAACTTTGTGCCAGTCCTTCTGCCAACAGCTGTGACGGTCAGGTGTTGCTTCAATCCCAGATGCACCTTCATCTGGAAACCATTTATAATAAGATGCTTGTGTAGCAACTAAAGAACATATCCTTCAAAAAAAAAAAACAAACAAACAAAAAAAAAACCTATTCATTTTCATATAATGGCAGCATATTCAGATTCACTCTCAAATGCAGTTTGCCAGTCGAGGACATCTCACCTGATCTGAATGAAGATATTTTCATGGTTAGTATTTTGAGCAAAAAAAGAATGCTGCTGTTAAATTTCATTTTGTACCTTACATAAAATAATTAAATTGATTGCTACTTCTTTTGAAGCCAAAAGAAATGTGAAACATTCCTCTTTCTTTTTTTTTACAGTCTCATCTTTAAAAAAAACAAACTATTTCAATATTTTGCTCTATTAAATATGCAATAGACATATAAAGTTATACATATATATATATATATATATATATATATATATATATAAAAATCAAAAGTACCAAAAGATTCTTTGACTTCTTGTCAACTCGGATAGAAGAACAGATCTTGTTAATCTTTGTGTGCGGAAAGATGGCTTATTGGACACAAAATCTTTTTCAGCCCATGCATCATATCGACACAGAGATGCTGAGACATTTCTCTCTAGAGCTACTAAATGTCATGGCAACCAGAAACAAACTACAAACATCACAGATTGTATACATTTACACAAATGCAGCCCACCAACAAGTTAATTTGTTTCTATAATTAATTTCAAAAAGTGAAACTCCTGCATTTCTTTATTACACACAAGCATTTACTAATCTGTTTTTCAGATCATTTGAATATTATATGAAATAAGTAAAAAACAATAAATATTTAAATACGTGAATGCTGTGTTATCATGATGCAACAACCTGGGGGAAGACTGTTAAGCTGACAATTGTTCAGTCATTGGTTTATAAAGGTCACTGTTGCAACAAAGCTGGCTTTTCACACAGGTCATAATATTGAAAAGTGAAGAGGAAGGAAAAAGTGTAGTTGCAAAAACTGCTCCCCAGCAACTCCATTACAAATGTTCGAGCTATAGTCAAAATGAAGAAGAGACACTAAACCCTACAGTGCAGACAAGCCGTTACTAAAAGACCTTTGGTTAAATTAAGACTTTAGCAAAGCTATAGCCTGATCACTTCCATGTCATGCCACATCGATGCAGTAATTCCTGCAAAGGAAGATCTGACCAAGACAATATTCTGTACAGTACATTGACATACTTTTAATTATCCCAACATTTGTGTATTAAAAATACATGTCTCAAATTTTTAGAGAAATTGAATATTCAGACTCCATTAGTTGTACAACTTAATCTTCAAAATTACCATATTTTGAGATGTGTGTACGGAATCCATATGCTTTTCATTTGTTGAGCTGACATGAATGAACTTTTTGACAATAATTTAATACAAACACACTGTAGATGTTAAGCTCGCTACATTTAAAGAGATATCCCCGAAGCAGATGCTTGCTGAGACTCATTGTAGGTGTATGGTTGACACATCCGTGTGTGTGTGTGTGTGTGTGTTTGTTTGTTGTGATGTGACATCTGGGCCTGGACAGGCTTTGGTGAGGAAGTGTGTGTTGGGGGAGACCTGGCCCTCTGAGATTTGGCTGTTCCGAGTGCAGCGGGCCAGAGGGGGATAATGGAATGTCATTCTGTCAGCTCCTCGGCTGATTAGCGAGTGTTTGTTATTTATTGATTGTCTTTCATGGTGAATTATCTATGCACAGGTCAGTGCCAGCATTTTATTCCTGCAGCTCTGATAGCCGACTATTCCCCTCCTCACACCAAATCAATGAGCACAAATAAAATGGAATTTTTAAAATGAGGGGAGAAATTAGCAAACATCTCAGCGCGGTCGCTGTCATGCATATGTTAGCGGTGATCCCACGCAGCCCTGACACGGGCCTTGTGTTTCCATAAAAGTGCGCTCTCACTGACTATTCAATTTTAGCAGCAGTCATGTCTCATTGTCTTCCAGTCCAGACTACAGGTTTTCACCTGAAATCCCTCTGCCACCAGCAGCTGTCTCATCTTTCATATCCATATTCTCATATTTGTCTGATTGAACTGGTCTAGTTATAGACTTTTGCAGAATGTGTTCTCACCCTCAAGCCTTCACATTTATTGGCACCACATGTAAAAATGTGAAAGAAGTCCCAGGATGGTTGGAAGAGAAACAGCCCCGCAGCATCACTCATCCACCACTCTACTCAACAGTGAGGTAAGTTCCTTTTCCACATCTTCATCCTTTTTTTTCCCAGACTCACCTGGTGTCTAAAATGTCAATGTTAAAGGTCAAGACACACCACTTGCGTAGGACTTCACATTGATCAGATTATTTCCTGACATATTGATGCCAACTCAATGGTGTGAACCATCAACCTCATGAGATGGAGCAGTCACTTGAGAGTACGTACCGGAAAGCTGGCAGCAGAAACACCAGCCGGTCTAGCAGGTAAACTCAAAGTTGCTGCTTCACTCGTTCATCCGTTTCTTCACTTCTGAAGTAACTACAAAGCTTTTTTTTTTGTTTTTTTCGCCAGTAAAAGATTTTAGTTTGCATTTTCTCCGAAAGCGCGAATGTTTTTCACTTTCTGTGTCACTCATGAAATTCCCATCAAATTGCTGTGTAGTTCCAGCCAAAACAGAAGCTAACTCTATCTTGCTCAGACCGTCAAAGATTCAGTGGCCGGGAATTGCTTGCTGTCTCCAAGGCCCAATCAACTTGAACGTGTTGTAACTGTCGTCACCCAACCCAATTTTTTTCGTTGGATCAAATGCAAAATCGAATCCAGTGTGTCTCGGCCTTAAGGCTTCTACTTAGTAGGTCGTACTTCAATCTGCGGAGCTCCGCTTGTACTCGACGCAAACATCCACCAGACGCGTCAGTGCAAACATCAATTACGACCAAATGCGCAAGTTCTGTCGCACATTAAAATGTTTGTCTGAACATGTTTTATATCAGTGATATAAGAAAGTTTGCGCCATCTTGTGGACCAAACGGAGTCAAATTTTGAAGTGTCTGGCGGAGGAGATTAGATCCCAGACATTGCTAATATGTTAACATCTGGGAGCTAGCTCAGGCGATCAACTCCAGCTGTGTTTCTGCTTCTTTCTCACAAATATAAATGTTCATGAGGAAGACTGCATGACATGTTGAGCAACATGACTAACTTTTACTATATTCGTTGAGATGCATTTGAACACCCATGTTGTCTGACTGACGTAGCTTTATTAGTTTCCATGGAAATGATTGTTACATTATGATTGGATACGCAAATAATTAATAGAAAAGTCATTCTGGACTCAATTTACTGAACTTTTTTTATTCTTTTTTGTTCTTTCTCATATCAGAAGCTGCAGCTGGACATAAACCAAGCATTGAGGTGTTACAAGGCTGACAACAACTCAAAGTAAACGTAATTTTAAAAAAATGAATAATGTCAGTTGAATTGATGCAGCATTAAATTACTGTAACTTTCTTCAGCTCCTAATCTGATCTCCAAGGCTCTCTGTTTTGAGTCCTGCAACATCCGAGAGAATGACCTCATTTTGTCACACTCTGCATCCCCGCTCCTCCATCCTAGACTTCATTTATTTACCTCATTTCTTGTTGACAGAGTACAGCGACTATTTATGGTGCTTGAGAGTCAACAGCACGCTCTCATTCTCTTCCTCTTTCTCTGCCTCTCTGTGTTGGCGGTGACGTTTGTGTGCCCGAGATGGATGCAGTCTTCTTTATTAGATAGCATCAGTCTTTTGTCAGATGACTAGAATTGCACAGTGGTGGCTGTCTGCACCGTTGCACCGGATTTCGCTTTTAGTCCTCCAAGGGTGATCGCTCAGAGGCTTTTTTCTTTTCTTTTCTTCTTTCTTTTTTTTTTTGTTGTTGTTGTTTAACCTGGCGGCCATGTGATGGGGGGCCCACTTGGCCTCGTCATCCCGAAGCATAAAAGGCGTCCGTGTTGGGCCTTCTTCTCAGACCTAACGGCTGTCCGAGGCAGCATTGACTTTCTGTCAGCGCCTGCCCGCTTATTGTTTGTGAGTTTGATTAAAAAAAGAAGAAAAGGGGGAGAAAAAAAGGGAGAAGACGACAAAAAAATGCAATTACTCAAGTCGGAGGAAACCGAATGCAGACCTTATAGAGATAATCACAGACTAATGTGACATTCCTCCCTCACCACAGCAACCAGAGAAAAGACTTTGAGAAGCAAAAAAACCCCAGAAAGGGTAAAAAAAAAAGACTGTTAATCTATATGGGCAGCGAATCTACAGCTTCTATAATGTCTTTTTCCTTTTTGTCGGATCTGTAGCAGAACTGTAATGGCTTGGGGAGAAATGGGCTTTTATGAAGCATCCAAGCCGCATCTGCTTCACGTCGCAGCCATTAAATTAAGTCAAAGTTACTGTATTGTCTGCAGCAGCTGCGTCACGAGAGACGTTTCCGGAACAAGACGGTCGCACGAGGGACAGGCTGCGCCAGATGCGGCGAGATCACAATCATATAATTTTCTTACACCAGTGAGCATTATAAAGGAACACAAACACCAAAAGCGGGGCCGGAAAAAACATGTGTTACTTACGCAGACACACAGTCACTCCGACTCCAAGTGAGTGACTGCGGGTGGTATCTGTGCGTGGTGCGTCTCTTAATTTCTGCCAAGGAAACAGCTTCCAGATGTAACAGTTTCCTGCTGGCCCCGCCCCGTCCAGATGCCAGGTCTGCCAGCAGATCTGCCTCAAATTGGGCACATCTGAGCAATCATTTAGCTCCCATCTTCCCGAAGGCAAACTTTTCTCTCTCTCTCTTTTATTAATAAAGGCTTTTCATCTTTGATTAGACCGGGTAGCGCTGGGGGGTGAGAGAAGGTGGTGTGGATATTGTCTTAATCTTGCAACATAAGGTTGTTGTATCACTGTATTTGTTTGGAAGGCGGATGTGTTCTTCTCTTTTTATATATATGTGCAAGAGAACTTTGGTCTGAAAACTGTTGATAGGAGAGGAAAAAGGGCATCCTTGGTGGTAAGTGGTTCCAGGTTATGCATACTGCATACTTACTGAATCATGTTTGCCTTTGGCCACAACCTCAACAAACTCCTGTAACAGTTTAAATCACTAGTACACCACTGCCTCTTATCCTTAGACGTTTCTAATTAAAGTTTTGAAAGGACTTTGTAGTAAGATAAAGATGTTACAGTGTGAATGTGGGTATGTTTTTGCAGCTTTTAAGTGAGTTAAGTTGAGGTGTAAAAATGAGTTTCGATTGGTGATGATGGCTCCATGAAATTACAACAGTTCATTCAGTATCATGGCATGGAAATATGTGCTTTTAATATTCATGTCAGATAATCATGTGGAAGCTTAAATATTGTTCAGTTGAAGAAACCGAAAAATACAAGTGTTTAATATCTGCCAATATAATGTTTGAACATTTTCAGCTAGCTAAAATTAGCTAAAGCTGGGGCCTGGCCTCTTTCTAGCTCTTAGCATTCTACTGTTTTGCTTTTGCTACAATCTTACCGCAATAAAACATCTTTGTATTACAGCTGACACCTTTGTTACACTGACCGGGAGCTTCATCTCCAGGTCTTTAACTATCAGCTTCAACCATAAAAAATTAATAATAAATAAAATAAAAATAGACGGTGAGCTGGAAAATGCAACAACCTTCATCCCAACATACACTCTCTGTACCACACACAGGAGCAGTGTGAGCAACATATACGTTAAAGAGTGGACCTGGCTTTATGTTCCAGATAATTGTAGTATTTTTTTAAATTAAGTGCGCTTTTAGATGCACCAAGTCACATGGCAAAATGAGAAACAGTGTGGAAGTCTCAAAGCAACTATTACTGCTGAGAGTTTCACTAAGCATCACGTCAGAAAGTCTAAAGTCCTTTCAAATGTCCTTAACAATATTTCCAGTTTAAAAGATGCAGATCAAATAGGTTTGATTGCCTTAACATCCGTCATTTAAAGTCAAAACCTACAAAACTCACCAAACTAATGACATGGAAAGATGTTTTTCCCCCTTCCCAATACAAATCCAAGCTATTTAGGATCAGGGAGATTCTGCATTAAACATAATAAAATAATAAAATTAACCATGTGTATGCATTTAAACTGCATTTAAAGTGCAGTAAAATAATACACTACATTGCATAAATATTGCATATCAGGTCTCTCCCATTACAGCATGCCATGAGTCATCGTCCTGGAACGTTAAGCTGTGACCCTTTTAAAACGCACCAAAATGACCTGAATTTCCTCCTCAGTATGTCAACCCAACTCTTAACTCTGAAATTTCCAAAAGGTTATCAACATATTTTTCTTCAGGTAGATGGTGAAAGCTCTAAAAAACAAATAAAGGAAACAGACACTTTGTTGTACTCTGTCTAACCTTCCTGTTATCTGCTGGAAGTCTTGCGCGCTCTCATATCGTAAATGTGACAAACACGTGTGCAGACTCTTCTGACAACAAAGTTTTAAAATGTTTTTTCTACGTTTTTTGACATCTTTGATTTTGCTGTATTTTCCCCCTGACATTGAGTCTTCACTCATTTACAGCAGCACATTTTGATCAGAAAAACGTCAAAATCTTTCATTTTCAACAATGTGCCGACATGTCAGATGAGACACGCTACTGATTTCGTTCACCACCTGATTTCTTGTTATGTCTGCAGTGATGATCTGTTTTTATGTTTTACTTTTAAAGAATAACTCAGCAGCAGAGGTGGACGACAACAGACATACAGGTGCATCTCGATATGGTAGAATATTTTTGAAATGTTCATTTATTTACCAAGTGAATTAATTACACACAGAGGGATGTTTTCTAACGTGTGATTTTCTGCTTCCAGCTAATAAAAACACTGCCGTCAAGTAGAGAATATTACATTAGACCTATAAATAAAAACCTATAGAAATGTGGGCTTGCTGAAGAATGTTTCATACCTGCTTAAAGATATTTTTTTTCTATCAAAAGGTACTTTTAATCTGACGAAGGAGCGTCTTCTGAACACGTATTCCCCTCACCGAGCTGTACATCTGTTTTTGCTTTTCTCCATCGCCCATAAACATGCAGGTAAACAAAACATGGAGCGATGACAACGAGAGGATGGAGTTTTTAGCCGCCTAATGTTTGATGACAGCGAGTTGGGCCTCCGTCTGATTGCAGGTCAGCTGTAGGGATGGCCCCGCGGTCACACAATTCCCATCCCAGCCCTCCCGTCTTCCTCCCTGGCTGCGTCCGGCCGTCACTTTCCATTTCGACTTTGTGCTAAACGCTGACATGCTCAAAGACATATAGGATTCCATTATTTTCACTCATATGAGAGTGCCACACTTGATTCAAGCCAAGCTGTCATGGAAAAGCTTGGATCCCTCCTCCCCCCCCCAGTCCCTGATGCACACACACACACACACACACACACACACACACACACACACCAGACTCACCTTGAAGCCCTGCGATTCACGCCAATGAAAACGAACTAATTCTGTTGTGAGCACATGATCCGACGCCATTTATCCAGTGAAATGTTTTATGCAAGTGGTGACTTACCTCCCTGGTCTCTATAAAGCAGCAGCGAGCGAGCCAGCTCATAACGCTGCCACTGTAAATCAGACAGATTTAATTTCAGTTTCGGTTCAAATGGGGGATGGGCGGGGGCTGGCCATCAATAATTAAAAAGATGTGTTTATGACTGACTAAGATCATAATTAATCTGCTTCAGGGCGAGGGTTTTACACAGATTATATCCATCATGTTCTGTTTTGTTCCTTTCAGGCCTTTAGCGCCAGGGAGGCTGGGCTGTTGATTAAGATGTGCTTAGTGGATTATAAACTGTCGTTCCTTAGGCAGGTCATAAAGAATAAAACTAATCTTTTACCTTTCTGCTCAGGCTGACACACTTTTAGCAGGCTATGATTCATAAGCAGCCTAATTCATAAAAAAACAGGAAGCAAGAGATTATACGTGTTTACTTTCCTCTCTGTCGGATGAGGATGAATCTTTTACGGATAGCGTTTTTATTTATCTACTGACAGTTTATGTTATTCGTCGTTAAATATATGCCTTTCAAGGGTTGGGCATCTTGTATAAGTTAAAAAAAAAATTTGAAAATTTTCAAATGTTAGTTGAAAATGTTTCCAACTTCAAATTTCAAAGTACTAAAAATCTGAAAAGTGCGGTGTGCATGTGTACATAGCCCTCTTGAGTCGGTAGAAAAGAGTGACATTTTGTGTTTTCTGTTCCACAGAATTACAGAAGCTGACAGAGTGGATAGAAAACATCTACGAACACAATTTTCTTTCTTTTAAACTCATACTGCAGACTCCCTACTGGATTTGTCTGGACTTTGACTGGTCCGTTCTAATATAGGACGAGAATTTGATCCAAGACGTTCCGTTAGAGCTCTGGCTGTATCCTTAGCGTCATTGTTTTTGCTAGAAAGTGAACTTTTGTAAATAATTTGTGCTAGTCTCAAGTTATTTACACTCCAACAGCTTTTCTCTCATGTTTGCTTTGTTTTGAGCTTCTATAGACTGATGGTGAGTCTATAGCTTTAGACTCATTCCATCTTCTCTGCTGAAACTAAACATGGTGCTGCCAACACCGTGTTTCACTGCATTTATGATGCGTTCAGGGTTTTGATCAATGCTAGTTTAGTGTTGGGCTAATCCGACCAGAACACATTCCTACACAGGTGTGCCAATTTCCAAAAATGACGAACCGATGAGAAGTTATTTTTGTTGTTATGGTTTTGAATCGTCCAATAATCCCCTCCTTGCCCAGTTTACCAGTTTTAGTGGACAACAATGTGTGTTGGTGGGTTTGAAGTTGTGCCATAATGTTCCTTCTTCATGATGCTGATTTTACACCAGTATTACCTTCAAAAATACCTCTGAGGTCTTCATAGAACGACTGGATTTACACTGAGATTAAATCACAGTAATTTGTGACTTTTGAAGACAATAGGTGACACTCTGTTTTATTTACAGGCATCAGAGTGAAGGAGGACGGAAAAACAGGCAAGCACATAATTTTGCCACCAACTATTTAGTTTTTATTTAACAGCAATGCACTATTTTGTTGGTCAAATTCCAATAAAATACAATGGTCTTCGTGGTTGTATTGTCAGAAAATGCTAAAACCATCAAGGAGGGTGAATACTGTTGCGAGCAACTGTATCTCTTTGCAGACCGGTTCATTTTCTTCAGAAAAAAAAAAACAAAAAGTTTTTTATAATCAGTGGAACTTTAATCCAGCTGATCTGCTCCATTGTTCTTGAGTTAAACAGCCGGCGAACTTGGCAATCTTTCCAGATACATTGAACTTGTTTCATGGTGAGTTGACAGGGGAAAAGCACATCAGCAGTTACCAGTCAAACAGAAAATGGAGAGTGTCAAGCTGTATGCCAAATCAAGACAGATCCCGCAGCAAAATGTGTTTAGGCATTGTACAGATTTCACTTTTCCCGTCTCGCTTCTTTTCCTGCTCCCTCGGCCGGGTGCGGCGGGTGGGAGGTTGGGGGGGGGGGAAATTAGCCATTATGATGGCTCCCGGCCCCCGGCGCCTCAGCTGATGGGCGAAAGAAGTCTGGCCTGGGTTTTTGTCACCTGTCTTCTAGGATTTAACATGGCTGTGCGTCTGGCTGCTGACGAGACGTTGAGGCTGCGGGGCGACGGGTGCAACGTGGCAAAAAGAAAAACAAACAAATGCAAAAGAGAAACACACGCTCACGAACAAAAGAATTAGACATGGAGAGATTGCTTTCTGTGTTCGGTCCGGGCGATTTGACAAGCGGCATTTTGCTTGGTATGTATTATATACACGTCAGTGTGGCGGCGGCCCCCTTTAGACAGTGGAACTTTAGTATGCAGCGAATAGTCGGGCAAAATGGAAAACAGAGGAAGGAGGTGTTGGGATTGATTTTTCTCCTACTCCTTGGTATGAAAAGGTCACTTTGATCAATGCCGCATAATTGGGACTGTATTAGGATCATATCGGGTCATTTTACTGTTTAATGATGAAATATTAAATATTGGGTAGGTAAGATTGCAGTCATTAGAGAGCCCTTTCATTTATAGCCCTTTAATTAATTTGAACCTGACCCCTAGTCCAATACTTTTGAGTGTGCAAGACTCAAAAGCACTCTCTGCTGAAACCACAAGCTCTTAGCCAATTGGATCCACTTACCTATACACATACCTCACTTTGTTAATGGACATAGGAGAATGGTATTAGCACTTTAGTAAATAATATGACTCTACTAATAGGATCCTTGGACCCACAAAGGAAACTGTGCTAATTATGCTGCTTTTCACCCTTTTGGTACATAAAGTAAAGCAGCATAAGGCACATATGTGTGCAGTCCGATGTATTAAAGGACTCTTTTAATCAGATTAGTGACCGTCCGTAGTTCGTCAAATGTTAAACCAGCCCGAGTTTCATTTACATGTAGAAATACTTTGTCACTGTCAAACTTGACTCCATATCCCCCCCCCCCACCGCCACCCTCTTCAAGACTTTTGCTCATTCATTTCCTGCCTTCTGCAGCTCTTCATTATTAACCCTGATTGGACATAAAGACAATATGTGAGGAGTCATGCCGCCACGCAGATGAGTACTCTTTCTGTAAATGACCAGCAGTGGGCTGGTAAAAAGCACCGAGCGCCGGGGCAAACGGAGGACAGTAGGACGACTAAAAGCACTTTAATGACATGGCTGGACTCGTGTTTCCTAATGATGCAGGCGAGATTAATTATGCTCCGCGTATGGGTCATAATTATACGAGCACTGATCCCTTTCTACCGGCTATGCTTGGCCACTCTCCGTCTATGCCTTGAGTTTCAGATGATCCATCAACACGTTCCCATATTCCTTTCATTCTTTGCCTCATTTATATATGGCAACATGTTTGTTACTTTATGCCTCGCATTAGAAAACATGGAGTATTAGATGCTGCAGAGTGACTGCATTCTGTTGATTAGTTTTTAAAATGAATTATGCAGGCCTTTCACTAAACAAAACAAATACACTATTAAATTCTTTGTTACACTACATTACAATAAACAACATCAATAACACTTATTTGAAGGTTTCCAGAATCTTTGTGCTTTATAATGAAATTGCCAATAGTCTAGGCCTTATTTAGAATACTTTAAATAATTATTGTTTTGAGTTTTGGTTCTTTTTATGGCATTCAAATAAAGGAGAAACTCATCTTGCACAGACAGAGTCATAACATATTTACATTCTACTGTAAGAAAACGCGCTTGTTACTTCAATGACTTCTACCAGCAGGTAAGAGTTAATCTGAATATAATATAGATTTAAGTTTAATTTTACACAAAAACATGAGAAATGTCATCAAAATAAACCGATTGACAATTGAAATAATCTGGTATGTAATGGCTAAAACAGAAGTAGAACGGTACAAATTAAAAATGGATGGGTTTGAAATGTTAAGGATTGGGGAACTGGACCAGGACCAACAGACTCAAGACTTTTAATTTGATTTTGGGGTTTAATCCACATTCATAAATTTGATCAATGGTCCTGTAAAAATTACAAACATCCCACTAAATATGGTTCCATATTGTTGAGGTTTTGTAGACCTCAACTTGCAGTAGATCTAAAACAAAACTAAGGACACTAAAATAATCTGATTTGTTCAATAGGAACTAAAGACAGTTTATTCCAGCCTCAAATATCTACATAGTCTATTAATGTCAAAATAAATCTTACTGGGTTGTTGATATTTTCCAGGCCTTTTTACCAAAGCTATAGATTAGGATCAATGTAGTTGATATCAATTACTAATATAAAAAATAAACTCAATCTCAATAATGAAGGAAAAAAAGTACTAGCTTGACAGCAATCAACTTCTTATAATTGCTGGTAAGCTTTTTTTTTTTTTTTTTTAGTTCTCACTGGTAATTTTGTCATTTCTCTTTGGTGATGAACTCCAAGTGTTTGAAGTTGGAAGACCTCCTTCCCATCACCCTAATCTTCAGCAACCTACACAGATTCCCTATCAGATTCAAGTCAAGATTTTGTCTCGCATGTAAAAATCTCACATTGTAACATGTTAAAATGTGAGATTTTGCTTTTTCTTCATATCTGTGCAAAGGTTATGTTGTTTACTGCAGATAAAATTGAGCAAAGTCTTGTCAGGTGTGATTTAGCACTGAGCAAATATTCATACAACAGAAGACTGACATCCAGGCTTGCATGTTGACCCGTAAGGCGGTATGGAGGAACAGCAGGCAATTTACTTTGTGGTAAGTAGAGGCAGTGGTTGATTTAATAAATCTCTATGAGAGGCCTCCCCCCCACACCCCCGTCTTAACATCTTGTGTGCGGTAAAGGTGTTGCCGTGTCTTATCTGTGAGTTGAGGAAGAGAACGTCAGGGCAACTGGGATGTCTTAATTCCTTGACGTAAACATACACACAGATTAATGACGCCTTGGGAGATTGTGAAGAAGGGGGAAAGATTGCTTATCGATCCATATAAAAATTTTCATGCTAATCCCCAGCAGGAGACGAAGTGTCTGGTATCAGAGTTAATAATCTGATTTCTAGGCTGTCCGGGACAATTCCGAGCAGCGTGAGGGCCTAATCACAGCGCCGACTTCCCATCTAAGAGCAGCTGCCGTGGTCCAACAGCACGTCACCTCCCCCCTCCATCACCTACCTCCCCCACCTCGAAGCCTCCGGCCCCCTCTAATGACTCGGACAGTGATGGAGCGTATGATGGAAGCATGTTGACAAATTAATTTTTGTACATTTCAGAGGAGATTTGGGGAACACAGATCTGTTGGTGTTAGCCTGGCAGACCTGCGCCGACCTTTGTCTGTGAGTATGCTCACGGGTTTTGAAATGGGACAGCTTCCTCACCGTCAGCTATTTGAGAAACAATTTTTTTTTTTTACCAGGATTTAGGATAATTACATGCAATACAAGGTTGTATTATTTTACACTGTTCCTTCGCTTTCCCTCCAGGTGTTCTTTGACTTTGTGCGCTGCAGCTGTTGACAAATCGGGGTCTTAAAGTTATACAGTTGTCTATGAGCAGCTTGGCAATAAAAACATCTTAAGTTGCTGGACGTGGGCAGAGATTTTCATCAAATCTGGAAGCGCACTATACTACCCATGCTGTCAACACGAACCCACATTACAGCTAATGAGAAAGTCTAAAATTCTTTCTTGTAACAAAGCATTACGTTTATAACGTATTAGCTGCCCAGAGAATGTTATTTTCCGCTCTCATAGTTGTCCCCTGCTGGAAAAATAAAAAAATAAAAAATCACAGTATCAGAAGACAGCATGCGGCACCCCAAGGAGTGGCAGCTGATGTGTCTCAGTTAGGCTAATATCCTCATCTCCCATTTTTCTCTATTAAATCTTAATCACAGACTTGTCGAGTGTCACTTGACATTTGCATTTTGCCAGGCAAAGCCGGGATGCGCACAGCTCTCAGAGGTTGGACGGCTTCCCACCACGGACTGCTTTGTTCAGTCGCCGCCTCTCATCTCCAGCAGGGTCGTAGTCACAGATTGGCCATGATGAGATTCGGTTTGTATCTCTGTGGTCTAACTAAGGGTTGTTTCCTACAGAGGAAAATAGCTCAAACAACACAACCAACAGCAAAAAGGTTGAGAACAAACTGCTCCAAAGCATCATATTTTAGGCTTGTAACCAAATAAAACCTAAGATTTGAATAAAAAGAATCATTTTTATGTAAGCGTGTTTCCTTAAATGACTGAGTAAAGCAAAAGAAAAGGGCAGAAATAAATGACAAGGACCTGTTAAAAGAAGCAGTCGACACTGATTTAACTTCTCTCAATAATCAATCTCCTCTTCTTGATGTTTACAAAAAAGAGTCAATAAGTGAAGAAGAAGCTTTGTGATTAGCTTTGATTTCTACTTCCAGTCCAAATCAGCCATTATTGCCTCTGTCCCTGTCTCTCCCTCTTCCCCAATATGACATTGATGATGGGAGGCTTCACAGAAGCTTGTCCTCGCAAAGGATTCATCGACTTACTTTTCTGAGAAGGACTGTAGCATAAATTTAACCGGACACGGCAAACTCTCATTAGCGCATCTGTGTTGGAGTGCAATGAAAATCCGCAAGACCAACAAATTATGCTTAATATCGTGCACAGGCGTTCAGTTGCTGTTCTAAACTGCTGCTGAAAATGAGTTTTGGAAAAAAGCTTTCTGTTGTGTGTTAACCTGTGCGGGTTGTTTCACTAGTATTCTGACTCATTAAAATGAGTTTAGTTTGTAATAAAAGTTGATCTGGAAACGTTTAAGCCAACCTATAATGGAAGCAGTCCTGAAGTGAGAACATGTAGTACAGCTAAACTTGTTAACAGATGCCTAGCTTAGATTAGCTTAGCATTGCTTTAGCTTGGCCCGGCTAAGACAAAAACAAAATGAAACCTGAACATTTGCCTTTCAGTTTGGGCTAAGCCTTTTCAGACTGATTTTTAAAACAGCAAAAGTCATATTTTGAAGTCTTTTAGCACAAAGATAACTGATTAAATTTGGCTGACAAAGCCCAGATTGGGCCTGCCAGGCAGGAAAGTATGATTCATCACTCCAGAGAACACGTCCCCACAGCTTCACATCGCTGTATCCACTTTGTATTGCACATGCTGACTTTAGGCTTGGTTGTAGCTGTTCAACCAGTAAAATATATTCCACAAGACACTTTTTCCAAACTTCTTCACCTGAATGCGACATAAGGTTTGGAGGTGTGCAGCTACGGACTTTGCCAACATATGGACTATTCGTGTTACAGCTTGTTCTGTAATTTTACAGGGTCTACCACTTCTTTTCCAAGTTGCTGTGGTCTACAATCTCTTCCACTTTGTTGTAGCACCATTAACAGCTGATTGTGGAAATTTCACATCTTGACTTACTGCACAGGTGGAGTTCCTATTACGGTGGAATGACCTGATTCGAACCATTCTTTCATCAATGTTTGAAGAGGTCAAACAGAATCCTAGGGGCTGGATTCTGTTCACCTGTGAATATGAAAGTAGATGGAACACATTCATTCAAGGATTCGGAAAGTCGAATGAACTTTCGGAAAGTCGAAAGTCGTGTTGTTTGTTGTTAACACGACAAACAATTCACCAGGCTGTCTTTAACTTAAATATTGCTCTTTATCAATTTTTATGGATTTAATTGAAGAGTCTGCAATTAATCGTAATTAACATTTTAGTCGAATATCATATGCCGACAAAATTAGTAACACTTTCAATTAAAAAGCCTTTTTGCTGCTAGGTTATGTTATTGAATAGACATATGAACTCAAAAACAAGGATATTATTTTTAATCTATTTTTTAGGTTATTCAACCATCAGATTTGTGCAAAGTGTTATAACCATTCAACTTTCAAGGGTTTCAAGAATCCCTTATCATTCATGCAACTTTTTGAAAAGATAATTCTTTAGTGCTGTGGACTGCAGATGCTAACATCAGCGTTGGGAGAAGTGTGGGCTTGCTGCAACATGCTTAGCATTGAGATGCTATTTTACGCTTAAGTAGCTTTGATGATAGGCTAGCTACTTTTAGCACAACTTGAACACATAAATAGTCTCTCCCACCATCCCAGCAGAGGTTTTTTTTTTTCTGAAGCAAAGATTAACCCCCAGTGGGTCAAGAGAAGCGTCTTTGTCTTACATCGCTGTTTGTGAATGCTAATTGTGCGTCAGATTTACGGGTGTACTTGAAACACAATCCAATGGTTCCAGCTCGAGACTTTTTTTGTTTTAATAGAAAAAAGAAACTGCTATTAATCACCTTAAAATCTATTCAATTGAATGAATTTTAGTCAAAACATGTGCCTTCCATATTAAACATCAGTCTACTTTTTTTTTAAAGCAGCTTGGGGACGCTCCAGACATTCCTTCATAAGCATGCGTCTGAATGAACGCGTGAGCTTTAGGGTTCGCCTGTGAATAGGCTCAAGTAGAGCCTCCCAGGAAAAGCTCTAATTTCACAGTACGTAATGTTGCCAGTAAACAAACAAAACCCAGTCTCGCTTATAACCTGTATCTTTTCTGGAGACATAATGATGTGTTAGCGCAGCCCAGTTTTTCCATTGTGCTATGGCCTTGTCATGGTGGCTCAGGGGAAGACTTATCCATATGAAAGGCTTAAAGCAGCCTGTTCCGATCTGCCAGGATTAGGCCCAGGCTAATACACTGGGTCAACAGCATGGTTGTCCTAATGAGACAGGTGTACAGTACTTATGGCTGTCTCTCCACATATCAGCGGGGGAGGATGAAGGGTCTCGCACAAAAGCTGATATCATCCCTGCCAGCTTACCCTGACTCGAATGATGTCCCCAGTTGTAAATATAGTTTCTATATCAGGCTTAATGCAGACATACAGCAGGCTCATGGTTGAGCTCAGCTGCACAAGAAGCTGAAAGATTGAGGGGGGAAAAAATGATTTAAAAGGTTCTTGTCTTTGATTCTCTCTTTCTAAACCAAAAGTAAACAAGAGTCATTATAGCTGCAGGTACAATTAGATCTGCAGCTTTGTGGGGCTTTTCTAATAATTCATACACAAATCTCATAAAGCTTAAATCTAGTTAAAGAAACAAAACAAAAAAAACATAGATTTTTTATTTACTTTAATTATTCTCTTCATCAAACAACAATAAAAAACATTTTTGATATTTTAATACCTTTTTTTACATGGAAAAATATTTTAATGGATAGAATAATATAAAAATGACTAAAAGGATCTGAATAATCTGTAAGCAGAGCGAGAACATTCCCCCACTTCTCAACCAATGGATGGATGTGAGAATACTGTGGATCCATTCAATGATGGCAACATAAGCTTCTAAGCTATTGCCAAGCCTTTGTCTACGTATCAGAACATCATCTTATTCTTTCCAACTCCAATCAAACCTGAACTGTTTGGTTATTCACTGAACAGCAATTCTTTGAAACAATGTTTAGGATTTATGGAGTCTCTATAATATCTGTGAAATTACAAATGGGGAGCACATTCAATGCTTTATTATCATGATTATTTTACATTTGGACCGCCGTAGAAATAGAGCAGCCCAAAAACCAGAAATGGACTAATCAATCCTGGACTGACTCGTTCTACAGATGTCAGATACTTTTAAACAGTTTGTGATTTGTGAAACCTTTGCTTTATTTGTGAATAACAGTTAGTTCTCTCCCAAATACAATATCATTATACCTTTTAATTCCTTCCATACACTTTCACTTGCTGCTGTGACACATTGTCCCCACTGTGGGACAATAAAGGATATTTCTTACCTGATTCATCAGAATACCTCCCTAAATTCAATAAAGGACTGTGAAAACTTTTTTTCTTTTTTGTTACAGATCTTATGCACAAGTCATGAATCAGTCAGCTCTCCTGCTATCCCTCCGCCCCCCTGCAAAACTCGCCTCCCCCCCTCCGTTTATAGTGCAAACATTTGTGAATTCCTATTTTCTTTAATAAAGTATACTTTTGTCCTGCAGATGTATGCTTGGATGGGATGTCATACTCTGTCTTTGTTGAGAGTGGTGCCCCGCTGATGTTCCTAGGCAGCGAGAAAATTGCCTTATTGAAACACGTTGCTTGGAGTGACTATAATGCCGCGCTGAGGGCCGGCATTATGCACATGACATATCTTGCGACCTTGCGGTGGGAAAAACCATGAATATAAAGTAATCAGCGAAGGCACCGACATGTTTCTGTAACGTGATAGCTTTGCTTTTTCTTACACCTTTGTCAAATATGATGATTTCATGACTCCAGACAAAGCATTGGGGGCCCAAAAGTGATTCCTTTTTCTCTTTTTTTTCCTTTTGCATCATTGCAAAGGTTTCTCTTACTCCATTACTTGGGTGCAAACACATTAATAACGGGTGGCTAATTTTTTATATTTTCTAATTGAGAAATGAAACATTTTATTTATTCACTGCAAACTTGCACAACAAAAGTCTGATCTTGAGCACAAGGCCTGGAAGTAATGCCACTAAGCTGCAGTCAGTGCAAGCAGTTTGAGTTTAATGGGCCAGGCTATATGTGTGCGAGTGTGTGTGTGCGTGTGTGTGTGTGTGTGTGTGTTTGCTTTTTTTCTCCCCTTTTATTGTGTGTGTGATTTCTGGGGAGCTGTGTAAACAGAAAATGCTAAGCTACCCCAAGAGTGCACTTTCTCGGGGAAGTTAAGAGCCGGGTACACATGTTTATTTCAATTTCAAACAAAACGCAAATGCCATTAAACAAATGGGGCTGAGGCAAATTGGCTGGGAATTTAATATTCAGCGAGTCTATGATATAGGACATCTTGTTACGAGACGGCGGACTGAAGTCTCAGCCGCGTCTTTCATCCGGCAGGCTCTCTTGAGGATATTTGTAATTAGCATCATTTGCCTAATACTTCAGGTTAATTAGAATATTTAATTGAATAGCTCTAATCTTCTGAGATGACTATATTATAATCAAATTAGCACCACCACTAGGCTGGCTATTGAACATGGCAGACTGCCTGGCTCCTGGTCTCTTATCTGCTCCATCTCCATAGAGCATTCTCACATACTTAATGGTCCATTTGAACTATGCTATCAACATTTGATTATTCCTGAACAACAAAGGCAGCCGCACAACCACTGGGCATAAAAAGGAAAAAAAAAAAAGAAGAAGAAGAAGAAGAGATGATAAAGAAAAAGCACTATGGCTCCCATATGGCAGGTTTGGGGAAAGAGCTCTCGCTCTGTGTGAAGCAAGCCGAGCCAGGCAGCAAGGCCATCAGGGAAAGGGGATGCAACCCAACTTATACCTCCCTCCATCCACCCCTCGTCTTACCGAGACGAGCGTTTGCCAAGATAAGCAGATGAGAGGCGGTGGGGGGACATATGCTCGAGAGTCTCCAGGAGAACCATCGAGAGGGTTCTAGCGGTCGAACCAGATGAAACGCAGGCCGGCAACCTCTTGTGTTCATACAGTATTTACTCATCTCTACCTTTACTGCGTTGGATGTACTGCAAAAGAAAAACAGTGGATCAATTACTTTATATTATATCCTAGTATTATTTATCTACTCTCCTTCCCTATAAGACCGTTTTTTTTTCTTTTTATATTGATTAATGTGCATGAACTTGATTACATTGAAAATCAATCATCTCGGATTTATTGCAGCCGAAAAGTGCCTCGCTCGTACAATACACATAATCGGCCTCGCTAAGCGAAAAACAAACTAATGAAAAGCTAAATATTACAGTGCGTTCAATTGCACCAAACAGATGGCAGCTAAATTAAAAGAAATTACATATACATTATCTCTGCTTTATGGCTGCACTCTAATTGAGGCGATTATAACTCCTACCTTTCCAGTCTATAATGAAGTGAATTAATTCATTCAGACTGGAACGTGTTACAATCGCACTCGCCAGTATTTGTGTTTAGCGTCTCAAGTGATAATTTTTGACAGTGCCATATGTTTCCCGGGCAATATTTCTTCTCGGTTGGGTTTTATTAGATAATTTTATTTGTCCCCGCGCCGATTCCTTTATACATCCGCAAATGAACCCTTGTTGCAAATAGGTAGCCATATGCCGCAAGGACGCAGAGTAAAGGCGAAACGAATATTCCTTAGGCTTTCCGTTAATTTGTTTTCCCGGCCTCGTGGTTTTTTTTTCTTCTTCTTCTTCGCTGTATCGCCTCTTATTGGGCGCCGTGGCTGTATTAAATTGATAATGAATTAAATGTATCATCACTCCAACTCTTATTTCAGTGTGGAGGCGTTGAGCGTTTGCCAGTAGGAAGAATGGAAACATAATTGTGTCCTCAGTCTTCTCAATTTCACACATTGCTGGAAATGACAAAAGGAACACGGCAGATAATCACAGGCCTCTTTATACACATAGGCAACAATAAAGCTGGAAATCATTGTGTTTTTGCAGTCATTCTTAATCACATTCGCATTATCTCTTAGTGCATTTACAATCCTTTTTTTCCCTGTCATACAGTGAGATTTTAACTATATATATAATAACTAAAGCTGCAGTGTCAGTGTTTCCTTTCTTGACACCTGTTTGTGCATCAGAAACAAATTTTACGTGGGTACAAGTGTGGGGGGAAGGAGAAACTTTTAGCTCTACACACCAGAAATGTGGTGGCATCATCGTGCTGTGGGGATACTTTAGAGTTATAGAAGATGAACTGAGCAAAATGTAGGGAAATCCTGGTAGAAACCAGATCGGAGAACCATGTTCCAGTTAGACAGCAACCCTAAACGTAGATCCAGATCTGCAGTGTAGAGTTTAGATCGGGCCTGAAAAATCCAACCCGACTTGGCCCCAGCCAACGGGCATTGGGTCCGAGCCCGATCCGACCCAACTGATTAACTTTGTTTATAGGCCAGAGACCAAAGTAAACCCGACGTGTTATTTTAATTCCAATTTTAAGGCATCAAGGAAACGATGCTGGGCCGACCCTGTCTGACTTTTGGGTCTGGTTCAAATCGGGCTCAGGCCACTCAATCTAAACTCTGCTGCAATGAAATGCTATATATCAAAGTATGGTCAAAATTACAATTTCCTAATCAAAGTCCAGACCCAAAACCAAACGAGAATTTGTGGAAAACAGAGTTTTATTTTATTTTTTTACAGATTTGAACAACACATGAATGAATAGTTTTTCAGTGGAGTAGTTTTTACTTTGAATCATCTAATTCCAAGTAATAAGCCCTGCAATCTCTTGAAAACAGATCATTTTTAAACTCATTCACATCTGTACCAGCCACTCCACAGAATCATAAAACCCATTGAAAGTAACAGTCTTCCATACTTTTCTTATTAAAAATTAGATAAACACAACTTAATCGTCTTTCAGCAGTGAGCGCTCAGCGGTCTTTGTGGTTTCCTAGTGACCAGATCCCCCCAGCTCTGGAAAGCAGGACCAACCTGTTTTCTCACTGCAGTTTTCGAGCCGGACCCCCCGAGGGGTTTTAAATTGCAACGTAACTAATGCGGAGCTGAGAGGTAAACAGCGTCTAAGCAGCTCTTGTGCATTTTTTCCATAATGTTATTTCAGAAAAAGTGGCACAGTGATTGGCACACCTCTTCAGCTGAGGAGGGAATTGGCTCCACAGCTTGTCGGGGGACGCAGTCAATTAAATCATTTACAAACGCTCCGTTGGAGTGTCTTGAATAACCGGCAATAAGGTCTGAAATTGTATTTTGCCTCTCTGTCTGAGGAGCAGTCAGTTCTTATTAGGTTGCTCGAAAAGAGTGTCAAGACCTCTGATTTTTTTTTTTTTTTCGTCGCTGTTAAAGCTTACTTAAACACTTACAATCTAGTTGACAGTGCAAAATAAATTTCTCATTCTCCTCTCGCGCGCGGAATAAAACGATGAAAAATACACACACATATGCTGCGTGTACTCGCTCTATACAACATAATTAGAAGGTTCAACATGTTTGTCTAAGGCTGTTAGGGTTCTGATGATTCCCACAAAAATGCCATGTTCCCATAAACATTTCAATTATAGATTATAACAGGGTGATTGAACATGATTAAAGTTGAGCAAGTTATATGAAATACTTAATTATGTCGAACTTGTAACGGTTTTATTTGGGAAGTGCGGTATGGTTAGTTGAGATGTTCACTTTTGGTTTGAGAAGTCTTGATGCCACATGTTTTGATATTAAATCCGACAGGGTGCAGGCATCAAATGCACACGACTGCATTCTTTGAACTTTCTTTATTTTTATACTAAAACATATTAAGACTTTTTTTTTTTTTTACTTTCAAGAAAATTAGGATTACCAAAATAATTTCTGTTTGTTAAATGACACACAAAAAAAACTTTATCACCTTCTTTGAAGTCAGAAGTTTAAATATTCAAATATTTCTGTACTTTGATGAAGCCCAAATGATGAAGTCATGACTTTGTAATGTCTGGTAGGTTAATTCCCTACATTCGAGTTAACTGGAAACACACTTCTGGATGCTTCGTGTCAAACACACTCCTACTTTGTGAAGTCAGCCAATCATATCAGGAAGTGGAAAGCCGTTTTCATCCAGATGTCTGAAGGTACCATGCTCATCTGATCAAACACTTAAAGTGGTATAAACGGCATGTGCAAGGAGTTCCAAGTCCTTGATTTGAACTTGTTTCGGTGGAAATACCAACTCCAGAACAAAGCAATACGCATTAAGACAACGGTGGAAGCTGGTAAATGTCATTATTCAGAGTGAAGCAAATTCTGTACTGACAGAAGTCTGAAAGATTACACACATTGACAAAACCCTTAAGTCATCCAATCAGATGAAGCTAAAATTGATGTGTTTTACTATAATGGCCTTTGTTGCACTTGGAGTGAAAAGGAGGAAATTTACAAACCTGAGAACACCACCCAAAGTGTAAAGCACAGTGGTGGCAGCATACTGTCATGTTTTCCTAGTGGTGCATTTCACAAAAAGAACATTTTTTCTAAAATATTAAAATTACATCTCAGTTAATCAGCCTAAATGTATGGGCACAACTGACTCTCCTAAATGGACAATGACTGAAAGTTAATCCCCAAATTTGTTACATATTTCTAAAGGTTCTATTAACATGACATTGACCCAAAACAAATTACCTTTGTTGTAATGTATGGAGAAACTAATCGCAAGCATTTCTCAGATGTAATTCGACCTAAACCATAAAGATTAAGCACCAGATTAAAATGTAATCTTGCCAAATACCAAGGAAATTGACATTTAAAAATTCTCTCATATTTCTGATATATTGTAAATAGAAAACAATCTGGCAAATCAGACTGATCTAAAACAGCAACCAGTAATTTAAAGTCAGATACTTAAAGGCTTATGTTTTTATTCAGTTCATGAGAACATTTAGTTATACCTGCATATCTGAAGTGAATGAAAGCAAATTAAATCCATTGAAGAAATGTAATCAGTGGAATCAAATCTGACTGCTCCACACCTTCACAAATCCTCTGGATCAAGAGCACAAGCTGAGAAATCTGCTCAAAGTCAAAAAGAGGGAGGCAGGGAGAAAAGAAACTCTGGTGATCTATATTAGGATTGTTTAAAAAAGGCCTGCACTGGCCCACTCGGTGACGTCCGAAGCAGTCAGACCCCAGTGTATGGTCAGCGGCGCTTTCATGCTGGGTTTGATGGAGTATGTCAGTCCAATCAGCCGGGCTTCCAGAGCCTGATTGGGTCTGCCAGCCTGAGAGGCAGCCCTGATATTAGCTCTACGGCCAGCTGACAGCCAGCATAGAGGGCAGCTTACACGACACACAACAACAAAGGCGGCGCACTTGAAGGGCCACATTTTGTCTGGGCAAGAATAAAAGATAGCTGAAGAAACATAAATAAGGAGAAAGTGGTCTTCAAGCGGCAAATACTAACCTAAGAGAAACACTGAAGTCTACTGACTTGCTCCAACTCTCATTTGGAGTACTCTTGATGTGTTATCGCTCACAACTAAGCCTCAAATAACCACTATTTTCTAAATGACAACAGTGAAAAATAGGTGGTGGATTTTATTTATGTAAAATGCAGCTTTTTGCCAGTATTGGTCATTTTGTAAGAACAAGATGGTTCTTTTGGAAATTTGAATCTGTGCAATGTTGTTGACGTCATCAGTCCAATATATAGAGAAAGTACCTGTTTCCTAGCACATCCTCAAACTGTAGCAACTACAAGGTTAGAAAATCCTGAAAAACAATAGTATTAATAGCTTTTATTCATTTGGTATTACTCATTGTTGAGAACAAAGCATGTTACACTTCAATCCGAGTTATTTTGAAAGATTGTTCTTTTTTCCAAGCGTCGACTGGTCTAAACAGCGTTCAGAGTCACAGTTAAATAATAATTTGTAATAAGGAATACGCATTCTTCAAGAAGTAATATACCATGCTTAACAAGTCTTCAAACTTCATACACATTTCCAGGATTTACAACCAAAATGCCAATGTATTTTATGTGGTAGGCTAACAGAGTAAAACAAATGTTACATGGAAGGAAAATTATCCAAAACTACTGTATTAGTCTGAGAGACACAATAAATCTTGTTGTAACTACACAATCATCTCCTTTTTGTTCACCTTCAAAATGAGATTGTTTCCACACCACGCCAGCGCTCCCTGAACTTTGTACTCTTGACCATCTCTGATACACCTGAAGACTCAGATTATTTCTGATCCTCCACTGTTCACTCTCTCCCCAATTCTGAATTGAGTTTGAGTCTGGACTTTGACTGGTTCGTAGTAACACATAAATGTGCTTTGACCTAACGGTGTCAAACACCAGTCCTCGAGTGCCGGTGTCCTGCAAGTTTTAGAAGAACGTGGTATTGAATAAAACGGCACACCATATTTAGATGGTTAACAGGGTTAGAGGTCATCGTCCTGCCCTTCCATTCAAGTTTGATGTCTTTTAAATCAGATCTGACCAACTTTACTTAACAAGAGAATACAGTATTTTAAAATCTTCTCCAAAATATAGACCAATAAATTCAATTCTGTTTTAAATTTTGAGCAACTAAAATTAAAAATCCCTTTATTTATCTACACTGGTGCAAAATTCTTTATTCAGAAGGTAAAAAACCCCAAAAAAACAGAAGTGACCTTGGATCTAACCAGGAACAGCGATGGGAACAAAACAAACCACTTCTTGTGATTTTTTTCTTCTTCTTCTTCTTGTTAATAACTGCTATAACATTTTCCACACAAAGATTAAGCTGATTTGACAAATAGTACTCGCCTGGTGAGGGACTGAAACAATGAGCTCAACTTGGCTGGTGTAAAGCATCTCTCACTTGCACTTGGCAGAGTTAAAGGCTTTGGGAAAGTTCTTGGGGAAATTTTCTCTAAGGTTTATGAGCCATAGCAGATGAGTAGATGACCCAAGTTAATTATTATTGAATTTGTTTTCCCTGCTTCACTGATACTTACCTTAGCACTGAAGCACCGACGACGGCGGGTACTCCCATTAAAGCAAAGAGCCTGTCTTGACATGGAGGATAGCTTATTTTTCACGAGACAAATTTTCAGCTGTTGAGAGCTATTAGCTTTCTTGTTTTTCTGTCTGGATCCGTCCTTTGTCAGTTGTCATTTTACACTTGATTTATTCTGCAACAAAACACCTGAAAGTTGTGTGTGAAATTTTCCGCAATAAAAATCAATGCACGGTATCTTCTTAATGCAGCTATGTGCCGTTCTCTCTTTGTGAGCCCACTGGATTGATGTTAGCATATGAGAAATGATTTATAGTAAACACAATTAACTACGATTAAATAGAAGGACTTGAAATTACATGTGGAGTAATGAAACGTAATTGCTAAAGTGTTGAGGGGCAGACCTCAACACTTGGGGTTGAGGTCGGTTTTACAAGTTGACTGAAAATAAATCATCATGGTTCATGCACAGACACTTTCTGCTGTTATGATTAAATCCAAAACAGACGACAGGTTCTGCTAAAGTTCACAAGTTTGCGGAGATAAAAATATACTTAGCTTCATATTTTGGGAATTGAAACCTAGTTTGCGAGTGAATTTCACATGAAAAATGTAGATAAATTTGTGCTGCTTTTTGTTAAGTGCCACGGCAGAAAGAAGCAGACTTACTGCTTTAGACGTGCTTGTCTAAAGCAGTACACACCAAAACAATGCAAAAATGGGTGGTAATGATAAAACACAGCAGTTTTTGAAGATCTGCTTATTTGCTGGAGTGTGGTTTGTGGAAAACCTATTGGTCATGTATGCTTATGGCAGGCTGGTTTGTCTTCATTCTTTGTCTTGAATCTCAGAGATTATTTTTGTGCACTTTAAAGTTTTCTCATAGACGTTTGTTAATGCCTGACAGAGTTTGTACCATTTTAAACTCAATCTGGGCCTAATGTTCTGAATGAAAACCAGCTAGTGTTCAAGTGAGTGGATTTAATAAAATTGTTTGATACATACTTGTACTAAAATGCTTGGAACAACTTTAAAGTGTTTCAACAGTACACCTGATGTCTGACATTAACCCTTTACAAATGTAAATACTGATGATAAAAATGATTATAAAGCCACAAATGATTAAATTCAGGCTTTTATGGATACGATCAAAGAACAATATGCTGTTTTTGTAAGTTTGCGTGCATGTATTTTTTTTTTCCTACACTTTAAAGGTAACACTGCAGTGGAGGTCTTGTGAAAAGAAATGTTCCCAAGTTTCAAAGGAAACTTTAACATTTTCTTCCCTTTCTGCCCTTGTGTTAAACACAAATGTGTGAGGTGGTAGAAAGGTCACCCCACACACTCAAATTTAGTTGAGCGCCGACAGCTGTACTACATTTTTAGCACCGAACCTGTGCTGTAGGAGATCACGTTTAATGGTCAAAGAGTTCGACACAGTATTCCAAAGGATTTGTAGGTAGATACGATAAGTAGTTTGACTTATTTTAGGCACTTTCAAGAACAGCTTGTTGATGTTGAACTGCTATGTTTCTACATGACGCATACATGCATAATTTCAGCATAATGACAAGAGGCGTCTAATGACAGACGTCTGATATCTTCAACACCTTACATCCAAACATATTCTTTCCGCTGTCCGTCTTTGCTCAGAGACAATATGGAAGAGCCCTTGTCTTTGGTTATCGGGGGATGATGTATAGTCTAGCCTGCAGAGAAACATGTGTTGCGCTTTAATCTAGAGTGCATAGGCCAGTATTCACGGCCAGCAGCTGGAGAAAATCACAGGAGACGAAGAGTCCACAGTGGAGAGAGGAAACGTACTGCCTGTCTGCCTGGCAGATGCTGGTTCTTGTTATCATCCCTTTCTGCACCTTATTTATGTGGTGACTTACAACCCATCATCCTTTTTTTTTTTTTTTTAAGTCCTCTCGCACACGCCTCTTTTCCCACACAGAAACATTTTCATAGGAATAAATGTCAGTGCTTTCATTTTTGGTGTTGCTAGTAGTTCGCTGACACTGCTGGCAATTCCAAAATGGACTCTCTGTGTAATAAGTGGCAGCAGATATTTAACAAATAGAAAAGATAAGAGTGAAGATGATGGGTTAAAGCCATGTTTACTCAAGGTTATCACAAATTTGATAATGTGATTAAAAGGTCAAACACACTTAAAGCTCTTAGTTTTAACTTTAGTACTCTAAATTAGCTAATATAGTTAGCTTAATTTTCTCTGGCTGGTTTTTATTTATAAACCCGAGTTAAACTCTGAGCTGGTTTGATTTTCCAAAATGTCTCTTAATTCCTGCATCATGTTTACCTTGTCAGGTTAGGGCTATCATGAGCTAATGTGATTAGCTTACTTACTTTCAGCTGTTCTTTCGTTGTAAAGTTTTGGTATACCCTGAGGAAGTAAGCCACTGTAAATAAGTTATGATTGAAGTTGAGATGCAAAATTTGAATAATGATCATTCAAGCAGGTCTTTGAAAATGTTCCTGGTAAGATATGCTGATATGATTAGCTCAGCTATCTCTAGCAGTAACAGCTGTTGAAACGTGGCAGTAAGAAGGCCCAACTTTGTGTTTTGGGCCCTTATGGGTGGATTTTACATGTTATCCCCATGCATGCATAGGTTCTTTCTGGGTACTCCAGCTTTCTTTTGACAGACCAGATTAAATGAGTTGTCCTTATGTGTGACTATGTGTTTACATGGTTGTACATCCTGTTTAACTCTTATACATAAACCTCTGGAGATGGGCATCTCTGCCATTTATGTCAAGAATATCTGGGTATAAAAAATGAATAGCCAGATAAATTTCCAATTTTCTGGTGGGGTAATAAACAATTTAATGTTGTAAAAGGACTCGGCTTGTATCAAAAGAAATTTGTTTAATTTTGCAGTGGCATAAACATGACTGATCAGAAACCCTTGTGAATAAATATTTGACCCAAAGTACCCATTTTTCAGACTTTTTTTAGTATTATTATTATTATTATTTTTTAACTCCAGGGCCAATTCCAGTATCTTTAACAGCTCCCTGTCACAGTAGTCCTGAGACATCTTCTCATTTCCTTTTCCTTCGTGTATCTCTATATTAGTTCCTCTTCCACTCACCGGTTTTATGCTGCTGCTCCAGTATTGACAAGCTCCTACTGTGATATTTATGTCACATATTTAATATGGACATGGGAATGATTATCAAATCCATAGCTGCCAAGAGAGTCTGATCAGCGTTAAATAATGGATGAGCGAGGATGCGACTCAATTTGAGGCCGCGCAGAAATACCGGGGCAACTGTCGCAATCGACCCCCTCCGCCCGCCCCCGCCGCCTCTTCGCTCTCTGGAACGTCATTATTCTGGTCGATCTTCTCGTCCCTCGCTTGACATCATTCAATGTAATCATCCTTCAATAAAAAACCTGCTTGTAATAAAAGGAACAACCCGGGTCAATACACAGAATATGGAGAAGGATGACCCTGAGTGGGGAAACGGCGTATAAATGGGCCTCTTTATCAAAGCGGATGGCCGCCTGGTGCCTTAACAGGAATTCGACCGTGGTCAGAGTTATCATTACTGTTACCTTTTTTTTTTTTTTTTGCATCATCGGTGTTTGTGCTCTGTGAATATGAGGAAGAGTGATGGCTACATTAATGAATCAATGAGCTAATGAAGCAGCCATTGTGTTGGCTTATTGAAATACGCTGAGGGAAATTGAAGACTTTCTTCAGAATCTCTATCGAACTCTCCGGTGTCATATCTCAGTGAACTCAAACACTGCAACGGAGTAACCCAAAAAAAAAAGAGGGGAAAAACCCCCAAAAACAATTACCATCTGTTTCCAAAACTGCACTTTTTCTGGGAAACATAAAGAAAACAAAAGTCAAACATTGCTCTATGCAATTCTTCAAACACACACACACACGCACACAAGCAAGACCAAAGAGTGTGGAATGAGGATAGTTCGAGGGGTCAATTTAGCTGACAGGGTAATCTTGCATGGGCGACATGCAGAGTCGCTGATTATCCCTTTGCTGGCATCATTTTTATTTATCAAAAAATGTTAATTGCCTGTTTTTACGAGTGGGAAAAGATTAAAAGTTAATAGGAGAGACTAAATAAACACAATGCAATTGCACGGGGCTGTAGAAGATGGTAATTAATTTGTGGCCACCCCTGAGCTAATTAGCTGATATAAAGCAGGAAAAAAGAAGTTAATGAGCCTTAATGTAACTGATACACTGAAAAGTTTGCACTAACGAATTTATGAATGTGTGAGGAAATGCTCCCTTTAACTTTCACTTTGCACCTCCCGGTGATGGAAAAACTTTGTTTTTCGTCGCTCTCCCCCAAAACCTTGAACGTGAGCGTGGCTCCCATATAAAAAAATAAATACATTTCATAGCCCTGTTAGGTTCCACGTGTGGTAGCAGAATCAGAAGTGCAGCCTCCATGCAGCGAGAGAGATGGTGGACCATGGGAGGGCCCATAGTCGCCCAGCGGTGTGTTGTTTTGTGAATCCTTGGGGTGTAGCTGTTATGAGGATACAGAGGCTTCTATATTAGAAGGTCTGAGGAGGTCAGTGTGCCTGGGGAAAGGGAGGTGCGCATGACGATAATCTGCTGCAAGCTTCCTGGGAGGGCTTATTGTGAAGATGATCCAGGAGCCTGTGTCACAATCTGAAACAGCCGCATGCCAATCACTGTGTACACAAAAAGTCATACCTTACGCCCGGCCCTGGGTGATTGGGATATCACATCCCAATCAACCGTTTAATGTCTGTCATCTTGATTTTACCCCCCAAATGTTCATCTTAAAAAAAATAGACCTTATCATTGGTCCAGCTATTGAGGTGACCGAAAAGGTTGTTGAAAATGCTCCGTGGACAAAGGTTCACGGGTAATTTAAATTAAATTGCAGGGCTGTGGGGGCCAGAACGGTGAAGTAATCATCTAATTGGAGCTTTCATAGTTGTAATTTATCAGCACGGCAAAAGGCCAGCAGAGCTACCTGACTACAGTTGGCACACTTCATACTAGCCTGCAAGTGATGAGGTAGAAAGGCTCCTTTCAAAGCATCGCTCTCACTAAACATACACAAAATCTAAAAATTGAGTTATTGCCTCACAGTCACCTCCCATTTTTAATGGTTTTCTGCTGGTAATTTGTCAATCAGTCTCTGGTGGAGCAGCACAGATGCTGTTAATGACCTTATATTACGGATTTAGTAGAGTCAAAGACCTTTATGCTGCAGTCTAAATGTGAAATTAAAAGGTAAGCTGGTATTTCCAGTTGTCTATGTGACATAGGGTTTCAGAAGAGGTAACTTCAAAATGTTGGCTCAGTGAGGGTGTGTCTTTGTTTTATTTATTTATTTTATTTTTAGGCAATCGACATGGTGGGGCAATGGTTAAGGTGACTGGTTGTGATCAAGAACACTATTTTTTATTGTTTTTTTCACCCACCCACTCATAGTTGGTGACGTAAAAAAAAGTAAACTTTTGATAATCATCTCCTATTTTTGTTGTAGATCCAACAAATATTGGTTTTCTCCAACAATATTTGTATTTTTTCCCCCTTATTTGTATGTTTACTTTGAAAGAGAGACTGTATTGGCTGTCTGAGCCATGAAATCTTTTTGTTTTTTCCTGCGGTGCTCGGTATCCCCAGGCATCTGCACAGAGCAAAGTACATTTACAAAGTTCAGAACAAATTACGTTTTTCTTTTTCAGGCTGTGGAAATGAGTTATGAGTTTTGATCACAGACATTTAACTGCAACTGCACTGAAATATGTTGTGAGAGTTAGTCTTAAGAAAACAGATGCTAGCATTAGTGTCACATGCTAGCAAATTGCTCCCCATACATCGTCAAGCAGGAGACCTGAGTTTACTGAACACTGTGTGTTGAGTCAGATTGTGCGTACAAGAATAAACCTCTTTAGGTCAAACCTTTCCAGAACATTATAGTTGCTTTTTCTTTAAGTTAATTTCATGTATCATGAAGGACAAACAACCAGGACATTATTGGTGAATGAGTTAGTGTTACGCTGTGTCTACTTTACTGTAATTTAGAGCGACAAGATGGTCAAGAAATACCCACTGCTTTGGTTTCATGGCCTATAGAGAAGCTTGAATCTAGGAGTTGGATTTGGCGAATGCCTAAGTTTTGCATGACTCAAATCTGGACAATTACTACATTCCAACAGAGCTCTGTTTTCTCTCACTCCAGATCCTCATTAATTTGGCCGCATGTGTTTTATTAATGACCCACTAAATGCTAAAACTCCGGTATAAGATATTTTTGGGTAAACATAAACCTGACTTTTGGTCTGCCGGTCCAGTTCAACTATTTGAATGCTGTAAAATTTTAGAAATGTGTGCTGGAACTTACAATAGTTTATATAAATCCAGTCCATTTTGTAAATGAAACTGTTACAGTTAAAATAAGTTTGAAAAGCTGAGGAAAGTTAAAGTATTGAATAAAAAAAAGACAAAATACCCAATAGTCATAGTGATTAAAAAATAGTCTACAAATCAACTAACAACAAACCAAAATGTTGTATATCACAAATTTTAGGGATTACTAAGAAGCACTTTTTACAGAAACAATAGTAATAAAATATTACAAAATCTGTGCTCCATGCTTTACCATATATTATTCAAGTTTGCTTTATATAGAACCAAACCGAATCGTCAGTGTTTGATAAAGTACACATCTTGCTCAATTTCATAATCATAGTGGGAAAAAAATGGTAAAAACATATTTTTCATTTAACATTTGAAAAATACACATTCTCACACCAAACTGCCTCAAAATATTCTCCAAATTTAAACGTTGCTTTCTCGTCCGCAGCTCAAAATGTTTACCGGCCAACAATTTAGTTTGCCGGAAAACAACAATGGCATCCTCAAGCAGCGGGCTCTCGGGTGAACAAACATTGACATCGACTCGTCTCGGGTCAAATCTATATGAAGCACCCGTTCCCAACCTGTTGAGAGGCATGTCGAAAGCTCACTGACAACAATTTGTCCCTTAATTCAAAACTCCAACACAGATAACATTCAAGGTTGATTCCCGTATCGCCCCGGCTGACAGGAAGGTCCAGATCATCAAGAGTGGGAGAAGGACAGAAACCGAGCTCAGCGTGTTGCCTTAACGACCAGCGCTTCATCCGCTGCAGCAGCCCTCGGTGGACAGTCGGCGCGCGCGGGCGGTTCAGATCGCAGGTGAGAGATGACAGAGGCTTTGTTCGCGGGTCAAAAACTCATTTCATAAACGCCTTCAGCAGAAAACTAAAGAACATGATGGGTCAACCACAGGTCTAAATGCCTTTTCCAGTTCTCCTATTTTCTCATTTTCCCATATCCGCCCTTGCTCTCTCGCCTCTGTAATGGAAAACTATTTCAGAAGCATTTCTCCGTCAGAGGGGGTCAAGAGGTCATCACTGATGTCACTCTCAGAGTAACCAGTGGCAAATAGGTCCTGACATGTGCTCTCCGATGAGAGAATGAGACCGGACAGCTCCTCTGGCTCTCCGACTGATAAGCCAGTAGAAAAGAATATGTGTGGCTCGGAGAGTCGCGCCTTTTTGAGAGACTAATACCAGCTGCTGAATTAAGGCACAAATAACAACCGGGTGATCTGAAGCGACTGTTTTTGGTTTTTTGTTTTCACCTCCACTGGTGTGAATGTGTCTGTTTGACCCTTTTCTGTTTCTTGTTTGTTTTTTGGTTTTTTTTTAAGGGACCACTCATGGTTTGATTCCTTTACTCTGCTTTTCTTTTGGTGATAAATCACAAACCACGAGACTCTGGTACTTCCTCACAAATGTCATTTTTAACCCTCCATCTCCTCAGTGTGTCTCACTTCATGTAAGTGCCACTCTCCTGTTCTTTTCCTCCTCCTATAACCCTTCCTGTCTTTGTCTCATGTGTGAGAGCGAGACAAATTCCTCTTGTTCTCTGTCAGAGGCATGTCGTGGTGTGTGATTTGCTTTACACATCCCCGTCGAGTGCTGATTTCTACGCCTGTTTGTTTTGTACGGATGTGAAGTAAGTCACTATTCAGTGTGACTGCTCCCTCTCTCTCTCTCTCTCTCTCTCTCTCTCTCTCTCTCTCTCTCTCGCCCTGTCTCTTTTTCCTCTCGCTCTCTGTGTCTTCTTTCCTTGCCATCACAGGAAATATCCTGGAACAGAAATACATTTTCAGTGCATCTTGACTCGCTTTAAATGCATGTCAGCTATATTACAACGTATGTTTTCCTTTCGGTTTTGCTAATTTTGTCATTACACAAGTTCAAATCCACCATCTTGTGACGTGACAAAATTGATGAGAGTTTAAAGGGGAGGTGTTGTGCATTTTCCAGATGAACAGTACCGTTTCATGGCACAGTCGACGTACCTGTTTTACCTTCTTTTGTGAAAATGCTCTGCATAAATCAAACCTGATTTGAAATGAAATGATTTTTCTTTTAAAATAGATTGGCGAGTGTTTCTTTAAGAAGCTCCTGCTCTTTCTGACATTCTGCCTTCAGCACATCATCTCAACAATGTTTCTTCGTTATGCCATTTACAACCGTTCTTAGGAGTGTATTTAAAAAAAACAACATAGTATTTTGTGTCTATTTCACTACTTGGCTCTGCTTCTATACCCAGTGTACGTTTGTCAGTAAAAATAACACACAACCGGATATTGGAACATGTTCTCTCCACTTTTCTTTCTGCTATTTCACTTTGTTACAAACTGGTGCTTTCGTTTCAGTCGTCGTGTTACAGGAGCGGAGGGACTGTACTAGAACTTCGAACCGTTTACAGAATGTAAAACAGAAATCCTCGGGGGACTCACTTTTCAGCTGCCCATATCGGTATTTCATACCAATTATTGCCCCCACTGAGCAGGTGACAGGCTTGTGTGCCGACGGTCGTGGCAGCACGCAAACTCCCCGGTAATCCCGAAATGAAGGATTGGGGAGGAAGCCTTGCAGTGATTTGTGACAAAGTAACTGAACGCAGACTCCCGTACTTAGAAACGTCAGAGCGGTTTGTCTCCATGCTCCTGGTGGCAGCCTGCACTTTGATTTGATGCATGGCGTTTTAGTCACCAAAACACTCGGCTTACAGGCACGTCGTCATCATTCAGGTTTTAAATTGAAACTCGCTGTCGGGTGACCATTTGGTATTTGCTGCACGCTAATCGATAAATATGTAGCATTTTCCCTTCCGGAAATATGAACAGTAAAAAGTTCCTTGTTTAAACCCATTGAATTTTTTTCCCCAAAATTTGACACTATTACCACAAATATCTGCCTTTATTTTATTTATTTTTTTTAGATTGGATGTGACAGACCAACACAAAGTAGTGCGTAATTATGATGTGAAAAGTAAAGGATATCAAGTGTTCATATTGATTTACAAATAAAAATGAGAAAATTTTGCATTTGTGTTCAGTCCTCTTTACTTTAAAACATCTAATGCAGAGATTTGTTTACAGCAGAAACTCAACCACTAAACGGAAAGACAAATAGTCTCTCCAGGAAGACCCAGAGGAAGGTCTTCCTGGAGGGAAATTTAAGTTCAATGTAATTTCAATTAAACTCAGTTAAATTTGATTACAGCTTCCCGTCTGATGGAGACGCACCCCAATATATTGCAGCTGTAGTTGGAAATGACAAAGCATTGCCTTACAGGGACTGAATATAAATGCACACCACACTTTTCAGGTTTTTATTTAAAAGAAAAGCAAAAAAAAATTTTAAGATCATGTCTAATTTTCCTTCCATTTTCCAAATAATTTTCTAATGAAAAAAATGGATATGTCTGGCTTTAATGTGTTAAAGTTCCATGGATGTGAATCCTTTCATAAGATTTTCTCTATGTCACTTTTTTGTGCTCTGATGCTTTTTTTCCTCCTGTCATTTTCATAAAGTTGAATCAGAAATCTTTCCAGGTAGCACCATAAAAGTCCTCAAACCTTTCTGTCTTGTCATTTTTCTCTCTCTCTCTTTTCCAAGTCCGTCCTGAAGTCTTACGGTTTCCCGCCTGTTGTATTTCCTCCACATCAATATGTCAGCTAGTTCCGCTACGGCAGGATGTCAGCTAAATGTGGCTCTTGGGTTAAGAAAACACCATCACTGCCTGCTGACTGATAGACTGTCACCGCTCACACACACGTGATTTCCAAAAAAAAAAAAAAAAAAAGTTTTGAAATTTGAGCCACCTGTCTTCTCGTCTGTGATTATGAATCTTTTCCGGGGTCCATTCAGATGCATTCTAGCTTGGCCTCGCTCAGCGTTAGTTACATGGGTGAGAGAGAAAACTCCAAATCACTCCATGCTGTTTGCATGTGTGTGTGTGTGTGTGTGCGTGTGTGTGTGTGTGTGTGTGTGTGCGTGTGTGTGTGTGTGTGTGCATGTGTGTGTGCGTGTGTGTGTGTGAGGTGTAAGAGAATCCTCCTCATCTTTATGGAAACAACTGGGACTGAGTGGCAAACCCAACAAATATGTCACCACTTTAAAAGAAAAAGGTGTTGGGAAGGGAATTCCTAGAATTAACAAGTCAATAAGCTCCATTATTTATGTTACTTAATATTCCATACTTCTACTTTCTCATACTTCTAGGTTTTTCCTGCAGTTTTTAGAACATTGTGGACAACTTAGCTGGAGTCTTGAAACAACCCAACACCACAAACCGTTCAATCAGCAGTATGATGAGAGGAGGATATTATTTTGTCTTGCAATATGAAGAAACCAGATTGGGTTTATTTTAAAAAAATTTAAAGTCCTGAGCGAACACAGGTTCTCTGAATCACAGCGTTTATTTACCTTACAAAATTCTGAAAAATGAAGAGTCTTTGTTTTAAGATCAAAATCAGACCAGATCAAAGGTTCTAGCGATCTAAGAGGAGCTGCAGTCGTTCTATCTAGATACTTTGCCATGTTTGCCAAAGGTTTTAACAAATAGATGAAAGAAGGAATAAGACATGGAATGTTCTCCAGGTTTTGGTACCTAGTTTCCATTTCTTGCTCTCATGGAAGATCTGGGGGCAGAAGCAGTTCTATGGTTCTCACACAGCAGCTTTAAAAAGCTAAAAATTACAAAAGACCAACTAGACATGACAAACATGCAGATTATAGCAATTTTATAATTGCATTAACTTTCCATAACAGAATGACACTAAAAGTAATAGTTCTAATCTCCATCGATTTATTTTATTTTTTTATTTGATTGGAAATTATGTACTTTTTTAAATCTTCCACAAAGATTAACATTTCATCCAAGACAACGTATCCATCCTCTAGTCCCATTATTGCATCTTTTTTGTTTTTATAAATTTTTTTAACCGAAATTGATTCTTTAAAAATGACAACCATTTATTTACAGTCGATTTTTGTCAAAAAAATCGTGTATGGCTTTTCTCAAAACCTTACATGAAATTTGTGGCTCGAAAGTTTTATTTAGCTGGACTTTAGGCAAAAATTGCTCATTGTATTATAAAGGTTGCCGACACCTGATCTAGTGTATTTTTTATTCTATTTTTGGCAAAAAGAACAAGATATGGATTATTTGTCCTAGAAACTTTTTTTTTATTTAGCTTCTCATTCTAGTCGTTGGATGCTTGTTTTTCATTTACTGCAAAATTAAAATAAAAGGAAAAACATGGGGATAATTAGATGAATTTGAGTTGCACCTCACATTATTCATCTTAAAGTTCAAATCTATCTGAGCCGTCTTGCATCAATAAATAAAATCTCACTCTAAATTAATTACATGTCTGCATCAACCATCGGTGCTGGTGGACCAAACTCTTATTGTGATCCTGGGTCACATTTTCAATATGTTCTGGAGGCATAACTTTTTTTTTTAAAGGTGTGCATTTACTTCAATTATTTATGTCAATTACATGGACAAAAATTTAAGTTTTAATGCGACAAGCCAACAATAATAGAAGAAATAAATCTGCATTAATGTAAAAATCCCTTTTTTCCTCAATGGACTGAATTGATCATTTCTGAATAAAGCAAAAAAAAAGTAAAAAAATTTGTATATAAAACATTTTTCTCCTACTCAATTTCTCTCCTTTTTTTTTGCTCTAATCCAGATTTGGGAAACAAACGGATAATATTCCAGACTTTTAAACCGTGTAAATGACACTGTGGCTGGTTGGAGCAGAAGAGGACAGTTGTGCAAACCAAATTCCCTTTAACCTTTCAGTTTAAATCTCCGTTTCCTCATTTTCATTGGGACAAGCTGGCAAACAAAAAAGACGGGACCTGCTCCTTTAACTCTCACCTCCCCGTGAACTGCAGATGACCCTCTGTGTCAACTGCATTAGCGTTGGGGTGGTCAGTCTAAAGTGTGTGGGAGAGAAGTGGCTAGGAGAAAATGGGGGAGGGAATTTTGTTTTTTGGCTCTCCATTACGGTGGTTTAGGTTTGCGGGGTTAACTCGATGAGGCTAAGTAAGTTTGAGCTGCGAATCAGATCAGCAGACGTGCGCATGCACTTACGCACAATTGCAAATGTCTGACTCAGATGTAATCACTTTAAGAGACCTCTCTAATGCACCGTGCCGTGTTTTCTTTTGCAGTTACGACCAAGGTTTATTTGTAGAAAAAGGGAACTCTGCTCCCGCCAGTGCGAGGACTGCACTTCATTACATTACATTACATCCGTCAAGTTGTCTGGGTTTTAACCGGCAACCCCGACGTCTCGAGAAGATTCGTTGCTCTCGGTTGTCAAAGTGTGATTTTCTTCTTGTCCCCTTTTCTTTTTTTTATTTTTGCCTCTCCTGGATAGACGGATTCCTTATAGATTTTCTCTGTTTTGATTGTTTTGCTGGGAAGTGGGATGGGAAGACGGGACTTCCAGCTGCTCTGGATGCTTGGGAGTCCTGGGAGTCCTGGACCGGCTGCCCTCCAAGCCGGCGCAGCCAAGTGGGCATGCGCCATTGCGGGCCGTGGTGGGGGGTTGATGGGCCTTTGGAGGCTCGGCCAGAGAGGCCACAGATGCCTCAAATGACTTGGCATGATGGGAGAGCAAAGGGGTAGGAGCAGGAATCGTGAGTAAATCAAAAAAGTTTTTCCTGCTCTATGCAGCTCACCAAGAACAAGGACAAAAAAAACGATGAAAGAAGGGAGGCCAAAACAGAAGGCTCTTCTGGGTTTGAAGCTTTTAGACCTACTGCAATTAACATTTATTAAACAGATCAAACAATGCTTTAAGGTAAAATTTGCTCTTCACCTTGTTGGTGACAGTATCATGGAAGGGCAGGGAAAGCTGCCAGAGGTTGATGGGAAGATGGATAGTGGCAAAATCACAGCAATTCTGGAGGAAAATCTCAAGATTGGGACAGAAGTTCACCTTTCAGCAGGGCAAAGACTCTAAATACACAGATACAGCTACAATGGCTGTATTTGTTGTTTGTGTCCCAGTCAAAGTGCAGACCTAAATTTGATTGAGAATCTGTGGCAAGTGAAAGTTGCAAAAGGCTCTTTCACGGCTCTTAGTGGCAATGGAGGTCCTGGACCAAATTTACCAAGGGGTGCCAGCATTTATCATGGTGGCACAGAACCAAAAAATGGCAAAAAATAAATAAATCACACAAAGGTGATATTTTATCAGATCAGGGTTGTCTTGAGCTGGTGTTTATATTGGAAATCAGTTCAAATATTGGCCAAAAAATGAGTATTGGATAATGTCGGCCTGCATCTAAAATCTCCGATTGTAAGGACGCTGATGGAAGCGCTCCGCTCCAACATTTAGTCCGACCCAGCAATTCCACCCAGCAGCACTTGCATCCCCACTGCTTAGCAATAAATGGATCAGTTCTCTCATCTTCTTAAATGTAATCTGTCTAATTTTTAATCAGTTTGATGTGCTATTTTTGTATCCCGTTTTTAACGTCCTTGTACAAGACAAGTATGAACTGTCTTGAGTATTGTTGTCGGGTTGAGGGAGTTTTTCAAACATCCCACACTACAAATTAAGGAATAAAAGTATGTATGATTTGTGCTGATATCAATATCAAGAATTTAAGAGAAGCACACCAAACGTTCTATATTTCACTATCCCGTTTCCGTGTCCTAGAGGTGTTTTTTTTTATTTTTTGTCAGTGACCCCAACCTTCATCTGAAGCACATGTAGCAGGCAGATGGACCAGCCTTGGTTCTATGCTAACTGATGTGAAAGCCATAGGACTAACAGGATTGTAATTTTCCAAATAATAAAGACATGCCAGTTTGCCCAACAGATGCTGATTAATTAATGTCAAACCAGCATTTTAGATTTGCGTAATCTAGCCATTTTTCTTTCCAATTTTCTTGAACCTAATGCTTTAAATATTGGATGTTTTATGTGTAACACTGATTCATCGAGTTTTGTGGTTACAATCCGTCCCATTCATTCCTGTGTTGCTCATAATACAGCTTGCACATATGGTGTTAATAGAAACTGTAGCTTTAAAGGAACACACACAATTAAATAAAAAAAGCAATGCTGTTTATATATTTTTCCTGGGTCTGTATGCCTTCAGCAGCACGTCTGCTTTCTGGGGTTGCATAACAATAATCCTGCTTTCTACTTTTCTAGTCCAACTGTTAAAGCTGCTGTACAAAAATATCAATACCAAGTTTGTATCAGTATCAGATTGATATTAGTGTGGCAAATCTGACAGCTTAGTTTCAGATTTCCTCTTGAATTTTTTTATTTTATTTTAGTATTGTAGTTTCCCAACTCTACCTAAAAAAGTTCTTGATTTGTTCTTGAATTATATATACTTTTTGCACTTTATTTAGAAAAAAAATGTATGCTTTTTTTTTTTTTGATTGTTCATGTTAAAGTATTTTGTAGACACCTATAGACTTTATCCAAGTTCTGCTGTAGGTTTAAACAAAAATTATTTGAAGGAAAATCCACAAAAACACCTAAAAGTAAGAAGTTTGACGACGCATCAAAGCTAAATAATAAACGGTATCAGTATTGGCCCGTATTGATTGAAATTGGATCAATAACAAAATGAGTGCCTCTAGTTTGCATGTTCTCCATATCCAAACAAGTTTTTTTTTTTGGGTTCTCCAGCTTTCTCCCACAGTCCAAAAGCATGACTGTTTTGTTAATAGTCTCTCTAAATTGTCTTCAGGTGTGAGTGCGTGTGTGTGTGTGTGTGTGTGTGTGTGTGTGTGTGTGTGTGTGTGTGTGTGTGTGTGTGTGTGTGTTTCATGACGGG